>JBBPBX010005557.1:0-57041 GCA_038048925.1 Garcialebias charrua | reverse complement strand
TAACATTGCCTCTCTCAGTTCACTCATCACCACTATAGTTAATCAGTCTCTCCAATCTGGTCATATTTCCCCTGTCTTGAAGTCCTCTATAATTAAACCTCTTCTTAAAAAACCTACCCTCGATCCCCATGACCTGGCAAATTACAGACCCATTTCCAACCTTCCCTTCCTCGCTAAAGTTTTGGAGAAATTAGTCTCGGTTTATCTACAAGAACATCTACATGACAATAATATACTGGATAAATTTCAATCAGGTTTTCGAACAGCACATAGCACTGAAACAGCTCTTGTCCGGGTCACAAATGACCTGTTGGTCACTGCAGACCGTGGTTCCTCCTCTCTCCTTATTCTCCTTGATCTTTCGGCAGCCTTTGATACGGTTGATCATTACATTCTGCTCCAACGCTTACAGCAGTTTGCAGGACTTACTGGCACTGCCCTGGAGTGGTTCCGATCATACCTGACAGACAGAACAGAGTCTGTCTCCATCGGGCGTGCCAAGTCATTGAGCCATCCTGTTTCTTGTGGTGTGCCCCAGGGATCAATTCTGGGACCCCTCCTTTTCAACCTATACATGGTACCACTTGGGTGTATTATCAGCAGCTATGGGGTCTCATTCCATTGCTATGCTGATGATACTCAGCTGTATCTTAAACTGGGTAGCAATGTGTCTGAGACCCCATCTACATCATCTTCTTCAGCTTCTCCATTTTCTCCACTTTCTTCTCTTTCCACACTCACAGCGTGTCTGGAGGAGATAAAGGCATGGATGCGGCAAAATTTCCTTCACCTTAACAGTTCAAAAACAGAAGCAATTCAAATTGGTACATCACATCAAATTCAACAACAAAAAATCCTCAGTATCACTTTTTCTGGCCAGAACATCTCTCTTTCCAATACAGTCACCAATCTTGGTGTTATTTTTGATCCACAACTCACCTTTGAAAGCCATATAAAGCATATCTGTAAAACTTCTTTTTTTCATCTTCGAAATATTGCAAAGCTTCGGTCTACACTGTCCCTCACTGATGCAGAAAAGCTCGTCCATGCCTTTGTCTCCTCCAGACTGGATTACTGCAATGCACTTCTCTTCGGGATTCCTGGCAAGAACATACAAAAACTACAGTATGTCCAAAACAGCGCTGCCAGGGTCCTGATGAGAGTGCGTAAGTATGAACACATCACTCCTGTACTGCGTTCACTACACTGGCTTCCTGTTTCTGCCCGGATCACGTACAAAATTTATCTGCTCACCTTCCAGTGCCTGTACGGTAATGCACCATCCTATTTAAAAGAACTTCTCACCCCTCACTGTCCTTCCCGCACTCTCCGCTCTTCCAACACCCATCTTCTTCTCACTCCCAGGTCTCGGTCTCGCACAATGGGAGACCGGGCTTTCTCCTGCGCTGCCCCTCGGCTGTGGAACGCCCTGCCCTCATATCTGAGGGCCCCACAGACCGTGACATGTTTTAAAAAAAGTCTTAAAACCTTTCTTTTTATCCAGTTTTTTAAATAATTAATTGTGCTTTTGTTTTTTATTGCACCCAGTTTTTTGAGTATTTTATCTGCATTTTGTGAATTTTAAATTTTTGATGCAATCATCTGTGAGGCTCCATCCTCTTGGTTGTTCCTTTTCTTTGTTGCATTTATGATTGATTTTTATCTTGATTTTATTTTTCATTGTAGCACTTTGAGATCTGTTTGATGTAAAGTGCGTTATAAATAAAAGTTATTATTATTATTATTATTATTATTATATATATATATATTATATACATTATATATAAATATATATATTATATATATATATATTATATATTATATTATATATTATATATATATGTATATATATGTATATATATATATGTATATATATATGTATATATATATGTATATATATATGTATATATATATATATATATGTATATATATATATATATATATATATATATATATATTAGGCATGTAACGATTGTAATGGGTTTACCGAACCGTTTCGGTACGTCACGTTCGGTTCGGTCCACCTGCGTACCGTTTCGGTTATTTTTTCCACTCATTGAACGTTAATATATGCACCGCGGAACAAAATTTCCTGGCCGCGTTTCCGCACGGAGCTATTATCGCGAAGCACGCGCAGCTCGCGCTGCCTTTAGCCGTTAGCTTCTCACTGCGGTCTCCTGTTTGGGACTGTTTCTTGTTAAAAGACGAGCGGCGCGCACATTCAGCGCTGTGTGTGTGGACTGTTGTTTCATGAAGAGACTGGCTCTCTCTCTCTTGGCACGTCTCACGTGAACGCGCTTGAAACGACGTCATCGGAATGTGAACACCGCAGTGAAGAACGAGCAGCTTGCCGCTAACAACAACAGCTGCACGCCTGCATTTAAACTACTTTTGTCAGGTAAATCATATCAGTCCAGAGCAATAACACAAACTGTGAGTTTTTAAATATCTGAGTCGAAGTCTGAGTGTTGTTATTATGCGCAGGCTTTAAAGTTATTGATCCTCACTACGAACACCCATCACTCAAAAAGTGCAGAACTTTATGAAAAAACAAAAACTGATGTCAACAAGCCCTGGAGCAAAGCCCTGCCCTGATGATGAGTGAGAGATTCAACCGTTCAAAAAGAGGTATTCTTTTATTATTATTATCTGTGGAATGTTCTGGAGAGTGATGTGAAAAATGCAAAATCAATGTATACATTTAAGAAAAAGGTCAAAAAGGACTTGCTCAAAAACTATATATGATGTAGCTTAGTGTGTTTGTGTATTACAGTTAGAAAAATTAAGTAGTTATTCATTTTGTGATGTAGTTTGAAGGTTATCATTGTTTGAACAAACTGTGAAATAAGGGGCAGATATAATAAGATTTCATCTTCTTTCTGTCACGACTCGGGGAACCCAGAGTTGTACGAGACCAGAAAGGACAAGATACAGTTAGCAGGAATAGTGATGTTTTATTATTTACAGTGCAATTATTTACAGTGGTTCATCTCTTGGAGATCCTGGGGAAGAGAGGGTTGGATCAGTGGAGTCCACTTGCAGCGTTCGTATTGTGATTGTTTTGTGTTTCCTTACAGATGAGGTGCTGAGCGTGGGTGAGATCTATCAGAGATCACCAGAGACAGAATCCAGGGGAATAGTCGGTACACAGGTTTGATGGGCGTGTGGCTGGAAGGCAAGGCACGGAGGACTGGAACCTGGACCACGGGAACTCGGAACCAAACAGGAGTCGAGGAGACAGGATGACTGTAGGCACAAGAAAGGAGGTAAGTTTCTTTCGTACTGAGACACAACACTGGCTGAAAGCATAAATACCGTAAACAGGAATCAATGCTTCAGCGATGAGTCACACTAGACTGCAGCCTTAAATAGTGGAAGGTCCTCATCAGAAGGATGGCCGCCAGCTGGTGGAAATCAGCGGCCAATCAGCAGGAGGTAGTGTTGCAGGTAGTGGAACTCATCACAGTACCCCCCCCTCAAGAACCGCCTCCAGGCGGCCTGAGACGCTTCTCGGGGTGATCCCTGAAGAACGTCGTGATGAGACTGGGGTCCAAGATGAAGGACCGAGGGATCCACGACCGTTCCTCAGGCCCATAACCCTCCCAGTCGACAAGATACTGGAATCCACGACCCCGACGTCGCACATCCAGAATAGTCCTCACGCTGAAGGCAGGGTGGTTGTCAACCAACCGGGCAGGCGGAGGGAGGTCAGCAGGGGGGCACAGGGGACTCGTAGAAACAGGCTTGACCTGAGAGACGTGGAAGGTAGGATGGACTCTCATGGAACGAGGAAGTTGTAGACGCACAGCAGAAGGATTGATGACCTTGGTAACAGGAAAAGGACCGATGAACCGGGGCGCCAACTTCCTAGGCGTGTCCTTGAGGTTGATGTCCTTGGTGGAGAGCCACACCTCCTGACCCACCTGGTAGACAGGAGCCGGCGCACGGTGACGATCGGCAAACAGTTTGTTTTGGGCCGCCGTCCGGGTCAGAGCCGCCTTAACCTGTCGCCAGACACGACGACATCGACGAAAATGATGTTGCACAGAGGGGACAGAGATGTCGGTCTCCTGGCTGGGAAAAAGCGGTGGGGCATAACCTAGTGAGGCTTCAAAAGGGGACATCCCTGTGGCAGACGATTTATGTGTGTTGTGGGCATACTCTACCCACACCAGGTGCTGGCTCCAGGCTGAGGGATCCCTCTCGACGACACAACGAAGAGTAGCCTCGAGGTCTTGATTACAGCGCTCAGCTTGGCCATTGGATTGCGGGTGGTGGCCTGAAGTGAGGCTAGAGGATGCCCCCAACGTCCTGCAGAAAGCTTGCCAGACCTGGGAGACAAATTGGGGACCACGGTCCGAGACCACATCCGAGGGAATCCCATGGAGTCGGAAAACGTGCTGGACCATTAACTGGGCGGTCTCAAGAGCAGAAGGGAGCTTAGGCAGGGGAACAAAATGAGCCGCCTTAGAGAACCTGTCAACAATCGTCAGAATGGCTGTGTTACCTTCACTGGGGGGCAGACCCGTGACAAAGTCCACCGAAATGTGAGACCAAGGACGACTAGGAGTTGGTAGGGGTTGTAGCAGGCCGGCCGGTGGTCGATTACCAGTCTTACTGCGAGCACAAGTGGGACAGGCTGCTACAAATTCCTTCACATCGTCGGTGAGTTTGGGCCACCAGAAATGAACCTTGGTAAGAGATATCATACGAGAAGCACCAGGATGACAGGAAAACTTATGGGTGTGTATCCAGTTTAATACCTTGGCCCGCATACTAGAGGGAACGAAGAGGGTCCTGGGGGGTCCAGTGCCAGGGTCAGGTTCAACTTTCTGTGCCTCACGTACCTCATTCTCAATGTCCCATGTGAGGGCTCCCACCACACAGGCGGGGGAAATGATGCTCTCTTCTGTCTCTGTGCTGTCTGGGGAGGTGAACTGCCGGGAGAGTGCGTCAGGTTTGATGTTCTTTGAACCGGGTCTGTAAGTTAAGATGTAGTTGAAACGGTTAAAAAACAAAGACCAACGTGCTTGTCTGGGAGTTAACCGCTTCGCATCCCTGAGGTACGTGAGATTCTTGTGATCGGTCCATATTAGAAAAGGGGCTACCGTGCCTTCCAACCAGTGACGCCACTCTTCTAATGCCAACTTGACGGCCAGTAGCTCCCGATTTCCCACATCATAGTTCTTTTCAGCAGGGGATAAACGTTTAGAGAAAAACGCACATGGGTGTACCTTATTGTCCGTTGGAGACCTTTGGGAGAGTACAGCTCCAACTCCTGAATCCGAGGCATCCACTTCCAGGATGAATTGGCGCTTGGGATCTGGGTGACACAAAACTGGTGCTGAGGAAAACAATGATTTGAGCTTGTTAAATGCGGCATTGGCCTCAGGGTTCCACTTGAAAACTATGTTAGTGGATGTTAGTTGGGAGAGAGGAGAAGCAATTCGGCTGTAGTCTTTTATGAACCTTCTATAAAAGTTGGCAAACCCAAGGAAACGCTGGAGCTGTTTCCTGGAGTCGGGAACTGGCCAGTTTACCACAGCCTCAATCTTAGCTGGGTCAGTTCTGTAACAGCCCCCTTCAAAAATGAAACCCAGGAAAGATACAGAGGTGACGTGGAACTCACACTTCTCCCCTTTAACAAACAGTTGGTTCTCATGTAGTCTCTGTAACACAGTCCTAACCCTCTGAACGTGCTCCTTTAAATCCCTGGAGTAGATGAGAATGTCATCTAAGTACACAAAAACAAAATCACCAATGAAGTCCCGGAGCACGTCATTCACCAGGGCTTGAAAGACAGCAGGGGCGTTGGTTAACCCAAATGGCATGACTAGATACTCAAAATGTCCAAGCGGGGTCTTAAAAGCGGTCTTCCATTCGTCTCCCTCCTTTATACGAACCAGATGGTATGCATTCCTGAGGTCTAGTTTCGTAAAGATAGTGGCAGATTGTAGTTGTTCATGGATGGAGTCAATGAGGGGGAGTGGATATTTATTTTTAACGGTGATACTATTAACCCATTTAAGCCCAAATTTTTTTCAGAGTTGAAAAGCATGTCATTTTATCAGTTGGGTCCTTCTGAATCATGTTATGTATTTATTTTCATCATTCTGTATTTTGATTTGAAGAAAATGGCATTTTTATGACTGGCAACAATTGTTGCCAGTAGTCACATAGCTTGTCACTAGGTCAACTGTCACCCGTTCATAATAGAGAACTAATAATAATATAGTAATAACAAAATAATAATGTAGTCAGAATAAATAATAACAAAAAGTTGGAGCATCAGGTTCCTCCTGTATAAAATTCCAAACAACAAACAATTTGAACAGTTTTTTTATTCTTAATTTATTCGTCTGTAGACTCGAATTTTGTAACTTTGTAATCAAAACTTCAACGAACAGTTTTTTTCCTTAGAACCTCTAATAACACACATATATGGGGTGGCCGTGGCGTAGTGGTAATGGCAGTCGTCCCCCGATCGGAAGGTTGGTGGTTCGAATCCCGGTTCCGCACACCATGTGTCGTTGTGTCCCTGGGCAAGACAACCCCGAATTGCTCCCGGTAGGACTGGAAGGCGCCTTGCATGGCAGTCTACCGCTACCGGTGTATGAATGTGTGTATGAATGGGTGTATGGTTGGTATTGTAAAGTGCTTTGGGGTCCCTCATAGGGGGCTGGAAAGCGCTATATAAATAAGCTCCATTTACCATTTACCATATATGTACAGTATATATTTAATCCCATACATTCCATCATCTTTTATGGATGTTCTACTCAGTGTGGTACTTCTTGAAGCACTCCAAATGTAGTGGCACATCCCACTTTTCACACGCAAACGATGTGTGTCCGCCACAGTTTTTGCATCGCTTGTACCTGCTACCAGTGTTGCAGGGCCAGTGGTTGAAATGATCAAACCTGGTGGCATCAGTTATCGCCATCTTCTGCCCTGCCTACTTGGCTTTGTTCCATGGCGCAGGAGGAGGGTCTGTGCTACCAGCCTCTGGAAGGAGAGGAGATCTTTCTGCCCACTTTTCCAGGTTCTAAATGAATGAAAAAACAAGCATGAATATGCCATGTTTTTGTTCATTTATGATGCTATTGATGAATTATCAATATCCTCCTTTCTACAGTGTCATGCTCCATATGTAGAATGTTCTGTAAAAGCAATATCATGCTTGAGTTTGTGATGTTGGTCTGGATATCATCACTGATGCTCTTGTCAAATGAAGAGCACTAGCGATCACCTCATGTCAAACATCACAAACACAATTGTGATATTGCTAAATAACATGCAGCCTTGTGTACCTGTAATAGCACCAGCTGTTCACCATGGCATTGTTCAGGGCCTAGCTGAAGCATGGCCACCACCACTTCTTGGACCGTATGTTGACTCTGTAGTGGCTGACAAACTGGTCATGCAGGTCCACTCCTCTCATGTGTGTGTTGTAATCCTGGATACACTCGGGCTGTCTGACCTTGTCCATGGTCCGTTTTTGTTTGTTCCATCTCTTTGCCTCAGTTTCGATGAACTGCCTTTCCATGTTTGACACCACAGTGACCATGCTGTTGTCACTCCACCTTACAATCAGCTTCTCTGCCTCAACCAGATATTCAGCATTTTCTCTGGGTGTCTTCTTGAAGGTCTTGGGTTCTGTGAAAGGAACCTTGTGGAGCTGAGCTTGTCGCACAGGGTTATGAAGAGGTTGTCATGGTAAAACTTGACTCCAGGTGGAACTTCAGCTTTCTCTGCCAGGCCAAGAACCACACTTGGTCCCTGAGCCAAGTCCAGTTTCCACCAGATCTGTGTGGCTTCCTACATATGGCTAGATCATCAACATCTTTTACCTCAGCGAAACACAAGCTAATGTTAGGCTAGCAAAAAAATGATGTTGGCTAGCAAGAGAATGATGTATGGAAGCGAATAAAAATCTTAGACACACAGGCCTTGACTACATAATTTATTTTGCTAGGAAGAGTATCCTTAGAAGACTAAAATAAGACATTGCACATCATTTTACAATTTGAAATAAGAAAATTAGGTGCAATCCTGCAGACAGTGTTTTCCTGTAGTTAGCGACAAGCTATGTGCCCATTGGCAACTTTTGTTGCCACTTACAAAAAGATGCCCATGAACAAAAAAATATTTATCCTAGGTACAATTTTTGTGGAGAGTGTTACAGTAGAGACTTGAAAGATTAAATGATTATAAAAAAGTATGGGGGGAAACCATAAGAAATGTTATGAAAATTACCCTTTTCCAGGACGATTTGCATATTCCATGTCTTCAGCCGGATGGCCCAGGAAGCATGTGATATCATGCAACAGGAAGCACTTGGAAACCTTTTTTTAAATCAAAACCTTTGTCCAAGTTGTCTACTAGTTTATAGGTGGAAAATGTTGCATTAATACATTTTAGATTTTTTTACTGAGAGGAAAATGACAGTGATACACTTTGGCAACAATTGTTGCCAGTGGGGCTAAATGGGTTAAGGCCCCGATAATCGATGCAGGGACGAAGAGTACCGTCTTTCTTGGAGACGAAAAAGAATCCCGCCCCCACAGGAGAAGTGGAGGGGCAAATAATGCCTGAAGCTAATGACTCTTCAATATATTTTCTCATCGACTCTCGTTCAGGACCCGACAGATTGTACAATCGACTGGCAGGCAAGGGTGACCCAGGAAGGAGGTCAATTGCACAATCGTAAGGTCGGTGAGGAGGAAGAGAAAGAGCCCGCTGTTTGTCAAACACCGGGGCCAGGTCGTGGTAAACAGGGGGAACCATGGAAATGTCAGTTGCCTCTTTAGGTGTACTTTCAGGAGGAGATTGAGTGGTGATGGCAGAGCGTAGACAGTGTTTTAAACAATTATCGCTCCATCCTTCAATTCTTCTCCATTTCCAATTTATGTGTGGGTTATGTTCTTGAAGCCATGGATAACCCAAGATCAATTGGGTGCGGGGAGACTCGAATACAAAAAAATCTGTCATCTCATGATGATTTCCTGATGTTATCAGGTGTAGTTTAACAGTTTTACTGCAGATACGGGCTAAGGTCTCACCAGTAACTCCAGAGATAGACATTGAAGGAATTTCAAGAGTGGGCAGTGAAAATTTTCTGACTAGATCCAAACTTATTAAATTTTGTTCTGCACCAGAGTCAAGAAGAGCAGACACAGAATGACGATCCTGATTTATTTGGATGATGGTAGGGAGCATAAAACGATGTGCAGAACAGAATGCAGATGTGCCCACCAGTACAGTCCTCCTTACTGGTGGGCATTCTCGTTTCCCCTAAATGGACAATTAGCAATGAAATGGCCAGGTTTTCCACAATACATACAAAGCTTGGAATTAATTCGTCTTTGTCTCTCCTCAGGGGTTAAACGAGTTCGTCCGATCTGCATTGGTTCAGATTCAGGCAGGACAGAAGGTTTAGGGGACGGACCGGCAGCGGGTGCCTCTTGGTTTTTGTAGTTCGCTGACGGACTTTTGTAGGCGCGGGGCTCACCTGGTGTCGTGAACCCGGAAGTGAAGCGGTTGTGGGAAGTGTAGTCCCGCTCTCTTCTTCGTTCCCGGAAGCGCTCGTCTATCGAGACAGCCAGCTCGATCAGCTCGTCAAATCCCTCTGGTTCGTCTCTCGTGGCAATTTGGTCCTTCAAAGGGTCAGACAGAGAATTCAGGAAAGTACCTTGCAGTGCTGTGTCGGGCCACCCGGTTTGTGCTGCGATGATGCGAAACTCGAGGGCGTATTCAGCCACAGGTCGCCGGCCCTGACGTAGCCCGAGGAGTCGCTTTACGGCGTTGGGCATCTGCAAGGGACGGTCAAAGATTCGGCGAAACTCTCCTAACAAGGTATCAAATGAAACGTGATCCAAGTCGTGGAATTGTAGGAAAGAATCAACCCAACGAAGTGCGTCACCTTTCAGCTGGTTGGTGAAATATGTTATCTTGGCGATGTTGTTTGAATATAACTGTGGTGCTCCCTTGAAGGCGAGTTTAATTTGCAACAAAAACCCTCCACACAGGCTAGGGTCGCCAGAAAAATATTCTGATGGTTTGGTAATTACCTGTTGGTTCGTGGCAGAGTCCTTAGGTTCCGTCTTGGACACTGGAGGGGTTTTAGAAGCTGGGGATGGTGAGAGTTTTTGGTTAAGAGAAAACACCATACCTCCCAGTTCTCTCATATTGTCCTGAACCTCCTGTTGTTGTGTAAGAACCCGACGTAGCATTCCTTCGAGTTGATTGATGCGGTCCATCTCGGATGAGGAGGCAGGCTGTTGGATTCTGGTCTCGTTCTGGGCGTTGTCTGGCTGAAGCATTTCTGTCACGACTCGGGGAACCCAGAGTTGTACGAGACCAGAAAGGACAAGATACAGTTAGCAGGAATAGTGATGTTTTATTATTTACAGTGCAATTATTTACAGTGGTTCATCTCTTGGAGATCCTGGGGAAGAGAGGGTTGGATCAGTGGAGTCCACTTGCAGCGTTCGTATTGTGATTGTTTTGTGTTTCCTTACAGATGAGGTGCTGAGCGTGGGTGAGATCTATCAGAGATCACCAGAGACAGAATCCAGGGGAATAGTCGGTACACAGGTTTGATGGGCGTGTGGCTGGAAGGCAAGGCACGGAGGACTGGAACCTGGACCACGGGAACTCGGAACCAAACAGGAGTCGAGGAGACAGGATGACTGTAGGCACAAGAAAGGAGGTAAGTTTCTTTCGTACTGAGACACAACACTGGCTGAAAGCATAAATACCGTAAACAGGAATCAATGCTTCAGCGATGAGTCACACTAGACTGCAGCCTTAAATAGTGGAAGGTCCTCATCAGAAGGATGGCCGCCAGCTGGTGGAAATCAGCGGCCAATCAGCAGGAGGTAGTGTTGCAGGTAGTGGAACTCATCACACTTTCTGCTCATTTCATTTTATCCTACTTGTATTCTTGTATCTGATGAAACTGTTTTGTATTGTTCTTTTAAAATGAATGAATAAACATCAAATCAAATCAAAATTATCTAAATAATCTTTTTTATTCAAAATCATAATCTTATTAACTTTTTTTTTTTGTGTTTTATTTCCAGTCTGGGACAGACATCCACCAGAGATCACCTGCAGCTAAGAAGTGTGTGATGACTGAACTGAACTCTGAACTTTTCCAGCACCTGTCCCACCAAGAAGAAGTTGTGAGTACAGTAATGAGGACAAATACAGCCACACTGATGCTACTGGACAAAAACTTGATTAGTTAGATTGTAAACAGTCTGTTGCTGCTTATTGTTCTGACTGTTATTGTATTTATTAAGATTTTTTATTATTGTTAAAATAGTTTTATTGTAGAGTGCTGTTTATTTAAAATATCATCCAAATGGGTCACTTTTATTTATTACTACCGGTACAATACTGTACAGTACAAACGTATTTTTGGCATATTTTCAAAAGAAACATTTTGTAAGTCTTTATTTTGTCCTTTTTTTTTGTACCGAAAATAAACCGAAAATAAACCGAACCGAGCCCTCCTTGTAGTTGAACCGAACCGAAATGTGATTTTAGCGTACCGTTACACCCCTAATATATATATATATATATATATATATACATATATAATATATATATATATATATATATATATATATATATATACTATATATATATATATATATATATACATATACACATATACATATATACATATACATATATACATATACATATATACATATATATGCCCTGCAATCAGCCAGCCCAGAGAACTCAGCTGAAGAGAGAACTGTGAGAACTTCCTGAACTTCCTGAGCTTTTTTTACCAACGAGTTTGCAAACATTACAGTTCTCATAAGCCCTCCTTCTTGTGACCCCTCCATCTTTGTCACTCACTGTTTTCAGTCAGCTTGAGCTGCCTGCCTTTTTTAAAAGACATCACTGACCATATGAAGTCTGCTGGATCTCCAAACGATCCCATCCCACCTCATCTTTTTAAAGAGATTTTTCACACGGTGGATCCTTATGTGTCCCAAATTATAAATGGTAGCTTGGCAAGTAAACAGGTACCAGCAAGTTTTAAACATGCAATTGTGATACCACTGATTAAAAAACCCGGTCTTGACTTCACAGACATGTCCAATTTTAGGCCAATTTCAAAACTGCCCTTTGTGTCAAAAATCTTGGAGAAAATTGTGTACAACCAGTTAACATTTTACTTAAACGACCACAACCTTCTTGAACTGTTTCAATCCGGTTTTAAAAGTCACCACAGTACTGAGTCAGCACTGTTGAAAGTTTTCAATGACATTCTCTTAGCCACAGACTCTGGTCACTGTGTTGTTTTGATGCTGCTGGACCTAACCGCTGCCTTCGACACAGTGGACCACCACATCCTCCTGTCTCGTCTGGAGAACTGGGTGGGCATTCAGGGTCCTGCTCCACAGTGGTTTAGATCTTATTTAACAGAGAGAAGCTTTTGTGTGTGTTTTGGTTCTGTGGAGTCCTTTGTAGCACCTCTCACTTGTGGAGTACCTCAGGGATCTATACTTGGCCCCCTTCTGTTTTCCCTTTATTTACTACCTCTGGGATATATTCGCCAGAAACATGGTTTTTATTTTTATTTTTACGCTGATGACAGTCAAATTTATGTTCCATTAAAACAATATAAACAATACTCCATGAACCAACTCCTGGAATGTATGATGAATGTCAGAGCATGGATGTCACAAAACTTTTTACATTTTAATGAGAAAAAAAAAAACGAGGTCCTGTTGTTTAAGCCCAGTGATGATTCCAAAGTCCATGCTGATCTGGGTCCATCCACAAAACATCTGACTGAGACAGTAACTAACCTGGGTGTAAGGCTGGACAATGATTTTAAACTGGATGCTCAGATTAAATCAGAGGTCAAGTCCAGCTTTGATCACCTGAGACAACTGGCCAAGGTGAAACCATTCCTGTCACACCATCATTTTGAGATTTTAATCCATGCTTTCATCACAACTCGTCTGGACTTCTGTAATTCACTTTATGTTGGTCTGAGCCAGTCATTACTGACTCGACTTCAGCTGGTTCAGAATGCTGCTGCTCACTTTGAAACAGATCAGCATCAGCATGATGTGATATTTCACAGTGATTATTCTTATTATTTATTTATTCATGAGTCTAACAGCCTCAGGGTAGAAGCTGTTCCTCAGTCTAGTGGTTCTACACTTTGATGCTCCTCAACCTCCGTCCTGAGGGGAGTGGGGCAAAGAGTGTGTGTGCTGGGTGAGTGGGGTCTTTCATGATGCAGGTGGCTCTCTTCCTGCATCTGGAGGTGTAGATGTCTGTGATGGTGGGGAGACTGACTCCAACAGACTTCTGTGCAGCCTTCACCACTCTCTGCAAAGCTTTTCTTTCTGCAGCTGTGCAGCCTCCATGCCACACGTTGATGCTGGAGCACAGGATGCTCTCCACTGCACACCTGTAGAAGGAGGTGAGAACTGGGCTACTCAGACCAGCTCGTCTCAGCCGTCTGAGGAAGTAGAGTCTCTGATGACCTTTCTTGATCAGGCTGGTGGTGTTGTTGCTCCAGCTGAGGTTATCATTCATGTGTACACCCAAGTACTTGTAGCTGGAGACCACTTCCACTGCAGATCCTCTTATGTTCAGTGGGGTGTGGGTGTGTTTGTTCCTTCTGAAGTCCACAATCATCTCCTTTGTCTTCTTCACATTCATGTGAAGGTTATTCTCTTTGCACCAGCTCTCCAGGTGTTCCACCTCCTGCCTGTAGTTGGACTCATCATTGTTTGTGATGCATCCCACCACAGCTGTATCATCTGCAAACTTTACAATGTGACAGCCTGGATGGGTAGCTGCACAATCATATGTGAGCAGAGTGAACAGGAGAGGGCTCAACACACATCCTTGAGGAGAGCCAGTGCTGAGGGTTATGGTGGAGGAGGAGAAGTTGTGGATCCTCACTGACTGAGGTCTGTTTGTTAAAAAGTCTAGTACCCAGTTACAAATGGAGGGGCTTAGTCCTAGTGTGAATAGTTTGTCTATCAGGGTTTGGGGAATCGTGGTGTTGAAGGCAGATGTGAAGTCCACAAAGAGCATACGGACGTATGAGTCCTTCTGTTCCAGGTGGGTGTTAAGGTTATGATGACTATTTTTAAACAAATTTTAATTGAATATTTGGGGGTGATTTTTTTTATGAACTTTATACATGACTTGTAAAATACTACGTTCAACCAAATCATAACATTTTAATCATTTCTGTTGATAAAGTTTGAATAAATAAATAATGAAATAATATACCCTGATGCATGCTCAATAATCCATGAATGAATAATATATTTGTTGGGTGATCATAGCACTTCCTATTAATAATTCTTATAGCTCTTTTTTTGGTAAAATAAAAATAGGATTTGTAATTATTTTGCATGCTTTTCCCCAAACTTCAATACAATAGATTAAATATGGAACAATCATTATATTATACAATACAGTATATATAAAGATTTGTCATTCAAAAACTCTTACTTTATTTTGCTATTTTTATTCTTAAGTAATTTACATGAGATTTCAATTAATCATCTCATCACTAACAACATTTATTAATAGTTTTAACTTTAAACACCATAACATTACATAACCCATGCGGCAGACGTTTGCTACATGGGTTTCTCTTTTGCTACAGCTGGGGGTGTTGTTTCAGGGACACGTTGGCTAAAACTTTTATTGCGCTTCGTCTTCTGACTCTCTTCATATTCTCTCAAGGGGAAACTCTTCAGATGGAACAAGTTAGATGTTCCCACCGCTAGTTGGAACGACTCTCCGTCACATTTTGCAGCACAATGAAACCTGCAGTTTATCGGATCTTAGAAAGCCGAACCACTTCCACACCGCCAAATTAGTCTATCCTCTCTTATCAGTTATTTCATCTACTTTCTCTTCGCTTGTTCAATCACATTCTGACGGTCATGGGCACTCATTTTTAATCAAAAACTTAACACGCGTTGGAGATTAGCCTAGCATGCTACCCCTAACTCCTTCTGGACTACAGCTCTGTGTAACATCTATGTCACCAGGCACTTACGTAGTTGTGTCGCACCTTTTTCTGTCTGGGTTGAAAATGAAACAGCCGCTTCAACCCAAACAGAAAAAGGAATGTCAGGGAAACGCTGTAATCCTATCGAAATATCGAAAATGTGTTTAAAACTCATCATTATTGAATAAAAGTACATCACGACATATATCAATATCTAATTATTGTCCAGCTCTACCCTGAATAGACCTTACCATGGAAGCTAAGGAGAGTGATGCCCCTGTAATTGGAGCATACCCTCCGGTTCCCCTGTTTGAAGAGGGGAACCGCCACTCCAGTCTGCCAATCCAGTGGTACTGCCCCCAATGTCCACGCAACATTGCAAATGTGTGTCAACCAAGATAGCCCCACAACATCCAGAGCCTTAAGGAAATCAGGGCACGACTCAGCCACCCCAGAGTCCTACCACAGTGGAACTTTTTAACTACCTTGGCAACCTCAGCCACGGTTATGGACAGACGATCTCTCAAGTCGTATGGACTTATGGATACCCTATGTTCGAACATGGTGTTTGTGATGGACAAACTATGACTAGCACAGAAGTCCAACAATAGAATACCGCTCTGGTTCAGATCAAAGAGGCCATTCTTCCCAATCAAGCCCCTCCAGGTTACACAGCCATTACCCATGTGGGCATTGAAGTCCCCCAGCAGAATAAAAGAGTCCCCAGCTGACATACCTTCCAGCACCCCCGCCAAGGACTCCACGAAGGCCAGATACACTGAACCACCATTCGACACAGGCACAAACAACAGTCAGAGCCCGTCTCCCCACTTGAAGGCACAGGGAAGCTACCCTCTCATCTACCAGGGAAAACTCCATCACACAGGCACCTAGTCAGGGGGCTATAATTAGACCCACACCAGCCCAGCGCCTTTCACTATGGGCAACTCCAGAGTGGAATAAGGTCCATCCAGCCCCTCTCAAGGAGATTGATTCCAGAGCCCATGCTGTGCGTCGAGGTGAGCCCAACTATATCTAGTCGGTACCTCTCAACCTTGCGCACAAGCTCAGGCTCTTTCCCCACCAGAGAGGTTATGTTCCATGTTTCAAGAGATGGATTTGGTAAGCCACAATCAGAGTGCCAAGGGCCCCACCTTCAGCCACTGACCTCGCCTTCGGCCACTGCCCATGGTGTCATGCACCAAACTGTTATGGCCCTTCCTGCAAGTGGTGAGTCCATAGAAAGGCAAACTGATGTTGTTCCTTTGGGCTGTGCCCGACTGGGCCCCATGGGTAGAGACCCAGTCACCAGGCGCTTGCTGGCAAGCCCCTCCCCCAGGCCTGGTTCCAGAGTGGGGCTCTAAGTGGGGCTCTAAGTTCCTTAATTTATGTTGTCCATCCAAAGTCTTCTGAATCACACTTTGTCTGGCCTGTCACCTAGAACCAGTCTGTTTGGGAGACCCTACCAGGGGCACTTATTGTTGCCCTTTACAGCATAGCTCCTAGGATCATTCAGTTGCACAAACTCCACCACGATAAGGTGGCAATTCAAGGAGGAGTAGTGTATAATATTTTTGAAGGAACGATTATAAAGCTCCATCTACAGTGATCTTAGTTTTAAACTCTGGGTGGGTGATATGCATTCCTTTAAGCTTCAGCTAAAGCTGGTGTTTTTCAGGCTATCAGACCAGCCTGCCATGTCTGGTGATCTTCAAGAGGAAACTTTGGTTCAACGTGATCCCGGGGAAAGATCCGGTCGCTGACCTCACCTTCCACTTCCCACAGGTAAATACTGAGTTCTTTTGGATTCAGCTGTCATTGGAGGTGCAGAACGATCTTGACCCATCTAGTTCTGTGCAGGAGATGCCCCGGTACCTGCGGGGTTACCACGACTGCAGCAAGGAGGACATGGCGGAGCTGGGCGGGCTGCTGTTCAGAGTGGCCGTGGACTCGGACCGGTCGCAGTTTGTCATGATCCCCAGAATGCTGAACATTCTGGTTCCTGCTGATCAGATCAAACTGATGTCTGCTGAAGAGTGGAAGAAGGTCAAATAAATGTTTAGCAGTAGAGGGATTTATTTCAAATTCAATAAACAAGCTAAAGATAACGTGGCTCCAGTGTGAGCGTTCTTTTGATTCGTCTCGTTCTATTTGCAGAACATCATCTCCTTGTACAACAAGCAGAGCGGCATAACGGTGGAGGAGGCTAAAACCGCCTTCCTGAGGAAAATTTCAACCTGGCCGACATTCGGCTGCGCTTTCTTTGAAGTAAAAGTAAGTTACCGAGTTGCAGCGACAGCCACAGAAATACTCATGTTTACCGTTTTTATTTTAAATCTGCAGCAAACGTGTGAACCCGACTACCCGAATCCACTTTGGATTGTCATCAGCAAAAAAGGTGTGAGCTTCATAAACCCAAAAACAAAGGTACGCACAATGATGACATAGATTTATCCACGATATTCACTCGGGTATGTGCCATCATACTATACTGTGCTGAAACCTGGTTAGGGGCTGGAGGTGATGCGCAGATTCACTGACATCCTGGAGTACAGCAGTAAAGGCAACATTTTCCAGATGACCACCCGAACCCTGGTGGGGGGCATCAGTTTCGTCTGTGAAACCCCTCAGGTGAGCATTTGCCCGAACGATCCTCAATCCATCATTCTGTTCTTTGCTGCTGTCCATAACATTTAAATGAACCCCTTTGAGTGTACAGATCCAGTTCATTTGTTTCTGCTCCTCCTCAGGCATACACCATGGAGGACCTTGTTAGATCGTACGTCAGGATGTACGAGGAGGAGAAACAAGTCACTCGACCGAGGAACATGTTCTCCTGAGACTTCAGAGGAGAAACACTCACTGAGCCGCTGAGATCCATGTCCAGCCTACCTTTACTCATGCTTTGCTTTTCTTTTTGTAAAAATGACAAAACTGTACTTTAAACAGATTACTTTATTAAAAGAACAGTGATATCCAGACTTTGATATGCAGCATTTTCATTTATCAAATTCATTATGTCATTTATCTTATTCTTCTTCTTTTGGCTGCTCCCTTCTTCAGGAGTCACCACAGCGACATAACTCGCACAAAGACTTGGCGATTGTTTTTACACCAGATACCCTTCATGAAGTAACCACAGACTACCGAGCTACCACAGCGCTCCGTGTGGAGCAGAGCGTTGCTATCTAGGGCTCCCGGAGCAGCAGATGGTGGTGGTGGCGGGGTGTTGCTGTAAATGTGTTACCGACTGTTGTTCTCATGAAACATTAATTGTCAATCCCTGCTTTTGTTTATAATTCAATTCAATTGAGTTTATATTTATTGCACCAAATCACAACAAAGTTGTCTCAGGGCACTTTACAGGAACATTCACATACTGTACATAGAAAAGCCAATTAGTAAAGTTATCTATCTAAGGAAGCAGCAGACAAGTTGAATCTTCATTTCTTTGCAGTCTCCCATCCTGAGCAAGCACAATGGCAACAGTGGAAAGAAAAACTCCCTTTTAAAAGGAAGAAACCTTCAGCAGAACCAGGATCAGGACAAGCAGCCATCTGCTTTGACCAGCTGGTTGAGAGGACAGAAAGGAGAGACAAACAAACACAGAATGGGCAGTCCAGAAATAGGTGCAGGTGAACCTGAACGACAAAAGAAAATCTTAAGGATAGAAAAAATAATTACAAATAGAAAACAGGTTGAGCAGAGTAAGTAAAGACAGTAGCAGAGTGAAAAGATGTGGTCAGTTTGTCCTCCAGCAGTCTGTAGCAGCATAACCAGGGCTTAATTTGAGCCAGATCCTGCCAGAACAAGATCCGGGAACACTCTTATTTTGACAGGGTGCATTTCGGTAACTGTTTGCTGGATCTGATAACTCTCAGGCTTAATAACAATAAAGTTATGAACAAATGACTGCCTTGAATGAATAAAACCTACATTGGATATGCAATCTGAAAATAATTACATAAACACTCTTTTTAAAACATAACAAGCTTCCTAATATCACATCAGGGCTGCTGTCACTTCGCATTTCCACTTCTGCTCTTAAAAAAATCTCTGCACCTAAAAGTTCATGGGCAGCTTGATTAAAAAACAAAAAAATATAATGACTTTGTACTATGCATAAGTTCTTGCACTTTTGTGAACAATCTGATGTGTGAATCACTGCAGGAGTTATCTGAACTGCAGAGACGATGAGCTCGGTTCATAAAGCTTTGTCGGGCTGTCAGAGTATTTGAAACGATGTCAGAGCGACCAGGACACTTCTCTGAATTGAGCAGGAGAATTGAGAGCAACTCTTTTCTAAGCCAGTGACAAAGCACTAAACATTAGGCTGTTTTTTCTAAGTGTGGTTTAAAACTGAGCTGCGCTTGTTGTCCGTCAGTGCAGAACAGGGAGGATGAGGAGGCACACTTGACCAAAGTGTGGGATAAACAAAGTACTAAAAAATGTTGATCCTGCACTTAATACACCTATAAATCACACATAAAGCATTTAAAAGTACATTTATAAATATGAACTGGCTTCTGTGGTGATTTTAGCCTCTTTTGGGAGAGGGTGTTCAAACACCCCTAAATTTTAACTCAACACTTGTGAAAAAAAAAATAAAAAATCATCATGATGGATATGGATGAATCTTTGAAGTGGATCAGGCTACCACTGCGTGCTCGTTGTAATATCTCCACACAATCTTAATGATAATGCAGCCTGGCCACGATAACTCTTGATCCACCATCCGAGCCTCTCCTACCACCCGCGTGATTTACACGGGGGTTAGGGGGGTTATAACCCCCCCAATAATTTGATTTAGTCAATATAACCCCCCCCCCAATAAAATGACATCATTTCAGTATACATATCTTGCATCAATAATTGATTTTCTTTATTCATTTAAATTTTTTAGTAAAATTGCTGCGTGTTTTATGCAAACCCCCTGAGGACTGAGGAAATGTTGACCCAGTGGTTCATGACTACCCAGAAATTAATGCCCAGCTGCTGGAAATCCAGCTACCCATGTTCAAACATAATTACATGTACAGTTCCTGTGGGGAGGCTACAAACATTCTCAAAGGTTTGCCAACAGAGGTGCGAGGCTTATTCACTGAAATTGAAACTTTGGTGAGGTTACTCCTTGTGGTACCAGTCTCGTCCTCTGAAGCAGAGAGGAGCTTTAGTGCTCTTAGACGATTAAAGACTTGGTTACGCTCAACTATGACACAGCAGAGGCTGAACCATGTTGCAGTGTGTCACATCCATCAGGACAAATTGGACAGCTTAACTAAGAAGTCAGTGTGCACACAGTTTATTTCTTTCACACCAAGACGCAAACAGGTGTTTGGTGCTTTTGTTTGAAAGCCCAAAAACAGCTACAGGCTGATACCTTAATAAATGGTACAAAGATAAGCAGTATTTATATAGTTTTTTTTGTTGTTGTTGTTGTTCTGAGTCAAGGTGTAAAGTGCAAGTCAGAAGTCAATGTGCACACAGTTTATTTCTTTCACACCAAGACACAAACAGGTGTTTGGTGCTTTTGTTTGAAAGTCCAAAAACAGCTACAGGCTGATACCAAAGATGAGTATTTACATGGTTTTGTTTGTTTAGAGTCAAAGTGTAATATGCTCTTCAGTTTGCCACACTGTATTCTTTGATGTAGACTGTTGTCATGAATTGTGCACAATACTTTTGCTGTATATAGTTTATTGGTGTCAATACAGTGGTGAAAAAAAATTAATCTTTTGTGTTTTTGACTTTCTTTCATAGATAATTGCTGCACTCACAAAATCAAATGATTTGAAACTGCCATAGTCTTGCAAGTGCTTTAACACAGTTGAAATGAACTGGTTAAATACACAGCTGTAACTCTCTTGTTTTTAGGTAACTTTAATATGATTTCAATTTACACAATATGAACATTTAAGCATAATTGCTGAAGATGACATGCAGGGTTTTACTCTGCTCTTGTCATATTATGGCTGTATTTGAATCATTTGTTGTAATTTTTCCTAGTTAAACTGTAGTGAACCAGGTAAATACACACTCTTTGAAAATTGTGAAATTAAGGTATGTTATATAATAAATCTTAAAAATGTAAAATATGTGTTATGGCTGAAAAAATGCAGAAAAATAGTGAGTTTTTTTCTTACTTGTTGAACCTATGTGGAACAAAAAAGGAGCAGAATAAATACAGAGAAAACAGGAAAGTTAAGTAAATCACAGTAAAAGCATTACAATATATTTTAACCCTAAAATATCCTGAATCATTTATAAAAAGTAATTTATTCGATAAATAAATAGGTAGAGAGCATAACCCCCCCAATGTTAGACCTAAAGTTACGCCCTTGTCTCCTGCCCGGCGTCCGGTACACATGATCGACCAGTGGTGACTTGTCCAAGTTCAGTACCTCCATTAGCATCTTGGCTATCACTGTAAGGGTGCACAAGCCTGATTCAGGAGTTCATATTTCCCTCCACAGAATTTGGAATGATTCAGAAGTCTAATGGCGGTTGGATAGAAGCTGTCATGGAACCTTACTGTTGTGCATGACAGGCTGCAGTATCTTCTGCCTGAGGGTAGGAGAGAGAACAGACCATGACAGGGGTGAGAGGGGTCCCCATGGCAATTCTTGTTGCCCTCAACAGGTAGCGTTATTTTGCCAGGTCCCCAGTGGGTGGTAGCGTGACCCCAACAATCTTTTCAGCTGACCTCACCACTCTCCCCAGTACCTTTCTATCTGAGGCTCTGCTGCTCTCATACCACATTGAGATGCTGCTGGTAAGCACTCTCTCAACGGTGCCTCTGTAGAAGGTAGTAAAGATTGATGGGCTGAGATGTGCTCTCTTTAGCCTGCGCAGAAAGTACAGGCGCTGGTGGGCCTTTTTGACAGTGGAGTTGGTGTGCAGTGACCAGGTGAGAGTATCATTTACATGTACCCTCAGGAACTTGGTGTGTGGGACGATCTCTACAGCAGTGTTCTGGATGTAGAGCGGAGTGTGGACATGCCGTTTCTTCCTGAAGTTGATCACCAGTTCTTTGATTTTCCCCAAACACAGAAGCAAGTTGTTTGACCTTCGATTCAGGTCTTTCTTCACCACAACTGACTGGAGCAACACCCTCATTACTGAGGACGAGGCCCTGGTCCATGGATCCATTTCCTGCTCCATCCTACCATCACTCAGATACTGTAACTCCTTGTCACAACTCCAGTTCTATTTCGTATAAGCTTCGCCCTTTAGGCCTTCACTAGTGGGTAAATCCCTCCCCGCCACGCGTACACTGAAAAATTTAGTCCACGGCCACCTGCTGTGGGTGGGCCTCACCGGTCGCATAAAATACAGCGAGACCGATCAAACGGCTCCCAATTTCATTCAGCCGACAAGCACTGAAGACCAAGAAAATATCCAGCACCATCAGAATTTGCTCGTCCTGTCAGGTCGGCTACATCCTGAGCTTTGACCGGCACGACGTGTGTGAAGGATGCCTGGGTCCCCGTCACGCTGAGCTCGCCGCCACCTACCGTCCCTGTGCACTCCTCCCTCCCGAGGAAAAGCAGAGACGTGCAGCCTTGTTTAAGGCTATTGCGGATGACGAGTGGCACATGGCGGAGGAAACATCGCTGGACGACGCCATCACTTTTTTTGATAAGTCGGGTGAATCGAATGGTTAATCCGGCGGCAATTATGCTGGCTGCAGCCCCGCTGCCCCCTCCCTCCTGGAGTGTATGGTCACAGAAGTGGGGCGGTAGAGCGGATGCCCGTCGCCTTTTGCACTTCCCTGGTCGGAGACCACCATGCTCCCAGCCATTGGTGCCCTCCTGATGGAGCTGCCCGCCATTACCCAGGAGGCTGCGGATACGAAGGGCCTTTTTGTCCCTGCCCTTCCACCACCCCGATCAGACGATCTGTCGGGAAGGTTTGGCTCCACCGCGGCCTGGCACCCTGCTCCCATCTGGCCTCGTTTTCCAGCTGTGATGTCACACTGGAACGAGGTTGCAGCCGGCCCCGGAAAAATAAAAGCTCCCGTCTCCTCTTTCGCTTCCATCACCAGAGTGGAGGGGTTCACCGAGTGGAATTTTCCCTCGGTCCCCCCCCTGGAGCCGAGCCTCGCGGAGGTGTTCGGGGCAAAAGTTCCCAGGATGGACCAGCGACCGGTGCCTCCTGGAAAGCATGACCAGACAGTCATCCAGCTCTCAAACAGAGCCCACAAGTGCTCGTTTCAGGCGGCAGCTGCAAATAATATCACCCTGCTTGCCTATAGCATCTAAAAGAGGCTGGAGGAAACAGACCTACCAGAGGAGACAGCTCTCTCTGCAAGGCTGCTGACGTCATACTGAACCTCTGTGCTACGTCCATGGTCTGCCTCTCCTGCATCGCCGCCTGGATGACAATGGTCCAGAGGGCAACCTGGCTCCGCCTCGCTCCATCCATGCCTGAGAGGTTGCAGAAAAACTTGCTGGAAGCCCCATCATGTCGGATGCACTGTTTGGGGCGAACTTCAAATCTCTGCTTGAGAAATCAAAGAAAAGCGAGGAGGTGCCAGAAACTGTTCGCCATCTGATAACGTCACAGTCCTCCTCCCGCTGCCCCTCAGCGCTTCTCCAGAGGATGTCAGCAGGCGCAGCCCTAGAACCAGGGCCAACGGAGGAGACAACCCAAAGAAATGACTCCTTGGGGAAAGTGTGTGTTTTAAAGATGTATGTTTTTAAAAATAAAATAAAAACATCTCTCAGAGAGCAAATCCTCATCTGCTTCCAACCTGCCTGTCAGATCAACTGATCTCACAGAGACTTCTCTGATTCACACATTCCCCAAAAATAACGAGCCAGCCTCCTTGTTACGACCTGTAAAGGCCAAAATATACAAAGTGGACACTGACACAGAAAAAGAATTAAAACAAATTTTATTGAACCTAAAATAAAGCACTCCAGGCTGGCAAGGTCCTCCCAGGCTTCTTTCACCAGGACTGGAGCGTCCTCCTAGGCTGGTTCAGTATCCAAAGGAAAAATGAAATAATAAAAAGTTCAAACAAATGTTGGACTGGTGAGTGTGGCCAAAAATAAGAAAACGCCACCCAGGCAGACCCAATCCTGTACAGGACTGTTGTGTCTCCCCAGGCGACGATCTACCTTACCAAAAGTCTCCTAAACAAACAAAACACGAGAACTGGACTACCTACACCCACACAGTCAAAAGTACAAAATAAAATGAAAAAGAGGTAACAGTCCGTCACTGTTAACCCCAGCTATCCCCCTCTTGGACGGTTGCCCTCAGAGTCGCCTAAAGTTTAACTCAAACAGGCCTCAGTGGCACATGCCCACACCTCCTAAGTTTAGGCCAATGTTTCAACTGGCTCTTAAGGAGCCTCAACCCACACAGAACTCTAACAGTCAGAGTAGTTTTTAAGAGCTCAAACAGCTCAGCTACTTCCCCCTGGAGCAACCTCTCAAACAAATGTAGAAGGTGAAACTCTCCCCAATGTTTGTACACCTCATAGCACCAAGGCTGTCAATCAACACTCAGCTTTATCTTGAGTGTATCTTCAGCTGGTTCCTACAAACCTTAGCTGACCAAACAAGCTTGATTCACAAGCTTCCACTAGCCTTCACTACACCCAACTCTAGTAAACACTAGAGCTGCACATGAGCAACCCTTTTGCTCCACATGTACTGTTTAAGCAGCACAGTCATTTCAAGCCTTAGCTCAACACAAAGTGGTCAGAGTGGGTGGAGAACACTCAGGAACACACACAGTCAGCAATACAGCTACCTTAATCAAAACTTGGTTTACCTGCAACAGGATCACAAGTTGTTCCAACAAGCACCCTTGCTTGCGTACACCAACCTCAGCTGGCACTCTCAACCTCACATTAGCTCTCAGTAAGGCTCCACACCGCTCAAACCACAGCCTAAAGTTTTTATAGGCAGGATCTGCAGTTTGGCAGCAGCTCTGCCCAATCAAGCCTGATTAGGACAAGCTGAGCAAAAAAAATGCAGCTACAGGCTGCTGGTGCTTTCTTTAGCAGACTGCAGCTAACCTAAACACAACAATGATGTTTTAAAAAACTCTGAACACCCTCAGGTACATAAGAAAGACTTGCTGGATGGCCCCATCATGTCGGATGCAATGTTTGGGGCGAACTTCAAATCTCTGCTTGAGAAATCTAAGAAGAGCGAGGAGGTGCCAGAAACTGTTTGCCATCTGATAACGTCACAGTCCTCCTCCCGCTGCCCCTCAGCGCTTCTCCAGAGGATGTCAGCAGGCGCAGCCCTAGAACCAGGGCCAACGGAGGAGACAACCCAAAGAAATGACTCCTTGGGGAAAGTGTGTGTTTTAAAGATGTATGTTTTTAAAAATAAAATAAAAACATCTCTCAGAGAGCAAATCCTCATCTGCTTCCAACCTGCCTGTCAGATCAACTGATCTCACAGAGACTTCTCTGATTCACACATTCCCCAAAAATAACGAGCCAGCCTCCTCTAAACAGCTGTTTATGAGACGCTGTAGCTCGAAACACGTTACAAAGCATTTTTCATTCATGTCAGTTAAAAGTGATGCTGCTCAGCAGACAGAGCCAGGGAAAACCCCTCGCTCTCTACCAGAACCGGTGTCTTTTCCTGCTCGTTCACTGCGTAGCAGGAGAGAATGTGTCACACCCAGTGATAGGAATAACGGAGTTACAAATACCGTATTTTCTGGTGTATAGGTCGCACCGGTGTATGGGTCGCATTGTCCAATTATCACCAATAGATTGGAAAAATCCCTAGAAAGGTTGCACCGGTGTATAGGTCGCACCTACGTTTAGCTCTGCTGCAAATGTCTACCACAGGAGCGCACAGCAAGGCTTTTAAGAAGATTAACACTTAAAAACAATTATTTGTTTGATAAAAATTATAGCAAATATGTGTCTGAGCTGAACTTTTCCTTAATAAATGAACGTAATTGTGAAATGAGCTGGATTTAAAAATTTGTTTCGCCGAAAGGGATAACAAGCCATATATAGGTCGTACCGGTGTATAGGTCGCAGGCCTTGAAAAAAACCATAAAAAGGTGCGACCTATACACCGGAAAATACGGCAAACAGCATTACAAACTGAGTTATTTTTTTCATTAACGGGTAATCTAAGTAGTTAATATGTCTATCGTTACAACGCCGTTACCGTTACATTCACTAAAAGGGGGGTACGTTATTTTGTCTTCCGCGCGCTGGCTTTCGTAAACTGTTTACTTTTTCCCCCTTGGTGAGAGAGGGTGGAGGGACCAGAGGGGAGGAAGGGTAGGAGGGAGCAGAGGGGTGGGAGGGGTGAAACAATAAGGATGATGCTGATTGGCTAATGTAGAGTGTCAGGTCAGCCAATCAGAGGTTTTGTTGTTCAGCTCACACACGCTGCAGCTTCAATTCTGAAAAGTTAACAGAAGTCCTGCAGCAGTGGCGAGTCTGGAGGGAAAGCTAGCGTTTTCAAAGTGGAAATACAGAAACTACTTTACTCTCCTTGAGGTAAAAGGCAAGAACGTGCATGTGAAGTGTACATTAGGTCCGGGAGTGAAGTGTTTGTCTACGTCCTTTGTAATCTGATCTGATGAAGCATATCACAACTGCTCAGGTAATTCAGATTTTCAGTACTGTTTTAAAAGTACTTCATATTGTGAAAATGGTTCTTTTGTTTTTAAGAAAATACTTGAAGAACCAGTTGTTTGAGGGTTTGATTTTATTTTACACTACAAAGCACTTATTTTAACTGTTTACTTTTATTTCTAAGAAAACACTTGAACAGTACAGTGTGTACATAGAGCTGAAAACACAATTGTTATATTATTTTGTTAACCTGTATTTGGTAATGAAGAAAAAACTTGAAGTATAGTATGTCAACCAGTCATGTTCTGTTGAGGTACTGTAAGCATTTCTACTTTGAATTCGTAGATACAGTATATCTAAACCAACCAAACAAACAATAGTTACTTTCCCTGGTAACTAATTACTTTTATAGGTGAGTAATTCAGTTACTAACTCAGTTACTTTTTGGGAAAAGTAACTAGTAACTATAATGAATTACTTTTTTAAAGTAACGTTCCCAACACTGGTCACACCACATCAACAGCAGACTCTCCTGAAACGGCGTGTTACTCACATAAGTGCCAACGCCCCTCCTTAGTGTACGCGGCTCACCTCAGCTCTGACGTAAGCCTACAGCCTGAGCGCAGCAGGAGAAAATGTGTTGCACAAAAACAGCAACATGAACCACCTCCGAAGCGGCATGTCACTCACAAAAGTGTCAACGGCCCCTCTCAATACACACCAGCTCACACAAGCTCTGCAGTGAGCCTGCAGCCTGAACGCAGCACAGAGGCATGCAGACAGCCCGCTGCCCTTTCGAGCCGAGTCCCAATTGGGTCACTCCCGGTCAAGCACCGAGTCGGGTGACGGCGGTAGGGGCTTTAAAATGGTTGACATCCATGACGTCCATGGCACGACAAAGTCAAGCACGCCCACTCTCCGAGCGTTACACAGAGTGGCAATGAGTGTTTTCATTGGACAAATGGATGAACAAACTAATAAGCAAGGGTTACATGCTACAGTTTGCAGCTCATTTGTAATGACTTTGTTAAACATGGACAAATCAAGGATGGGTCTCATCTAGGGCTTTAATAGACTACTCGAGTAATCGACAGATCGATTGCTTGGACATCCATCAAGTTTTTTTTATTTCAAGTCGAGTAGTCGTAGTGATGTCATCACGTTGCAGTTACAGAACAGAAAATGAATCCACTTCCTGTTTGGACTCCAAACAGGAGCACAGGAAGTGACTTTGACTCATCCCCCGCCGTTCAGAGGGATTATAGAGACAGTTCTGTCATCCCCAGAACAGACCTCGTCCCTCCAGTCAGAAGTTCAGGAACTCCTGGTGAAAAATGTTATCTCGAGAGTCACTGACGGAGAGGAAAACACAGGCTTTTATACCCCCTACTTCCTAGAGCCGAAAAAACAGGAGGGATGAGACTAGGGGTTGAACGAGTACATAATTTTAAAACTCGACATTAACATAATAATACTCGAGTAGTGCTCGAGTAGTTGATGATGTCATAGGATCTCAAGATGCAAAAATAATTAACTAATTAAAACCGCAAAAAAATGTACAAATTATTATTTACAAAAAAAGACCAACAAAACATTAGGAGCATATGTTAGGCTCCTATCATTTATCTTACAGCAAATAAGTCACAGGAAACCCAAAACTGTTATTATTATTAAGCTGCAAAAGTGAAAAAAAATGTGCGGCATGTCAAAAACGAAACTAAAAACAGTGGGGCGGTTGACCACCCCGCACCACCGCCTGTGGTGCTGCACATTAGGTTTAGTTTTAGAGATTAATATGTTAATAGGGTTTTGTAGGTTTAGAGATGAATATTTTTTGCCTTTTATTTGTGAAACAAGGTCAGAGGAAGCTGGTTCTGGTTCGGTCTTTGGACCCGGTGTTGCACAATATTCTGTGACCTGCAACAGTTCATGTAACACCACCCCCTACGGTCACAATACACGGTGGTCACAGAATATGGTGTGACACCGGTTCACAACGTGCTCCAAACAGGAAGTGGATTCATTTTCTGTTCTGTAACTGCAACGTGATGACATCACTACGACTCCTCGACTTGAAATAAAAAAAGATAGATGTCCAAGTAATCGATCTGTCGATTACTCGAGTAGTCTATTAAAGCCCTAGATGAGACCCATCCTTGATTTGTCCATGTTTGACAAATCAATTATGGAGAGACAGTTCCACATGCTGACAATAAAACAGCTGCTACAGAACGTTCACCAGAACAACTGGTTCACCAACATAGATTTGCGAGATGCTTACTTCCATGTCTCCATCATTCCAAAACACAGGAAGTTCCTACGTTTCTCCTTCCAGGGGGTCTCATACCAGTACAACAGGCTGCCTTTCGGCTACTCCCTAGCCCCACGCACGTTCTCCAAATGTGTGGAGACGGCTTTTCAGCCGTTACGCATGTCAGGAATGAGAATCCTCTTTTACCTGGACGACCTGCTCCTGTTAGCCCGGTCAAGAGAGGAAGCAGCCACATAGACCAGAGTTTTAGCAAAACATCTGTTAAACCTGGGATTTTCTGTAAACTGGGACAAAAGTTCTGTTCTCTCATCCCAGATGATTGTTTATTTGGGAGTGGAACTAAACTCGAACACAATGAAAGCCCGCTTATCACAGCAGGGAGCCGACGCTTTAACAGCTCAGCTCAGTCGTGTCAAACCCCACGAAGTTGTGACAGCTCTGACCGTCATGCGCCTCCTGGGAATGATGTCAGCTGCACACGTTGTCGGAAAACTTGGCTTGCTGAATATGAGATGGATCCAGAGTTGATTTGCCCGTCTGCGCATAGATCCTGTGCGACAGAAGAGACAAATAATCTCTGTTACCCCCTCCGTGGGAACCGACCTACATCACTGGGGAAACCCCCTCATTCTGTCGGAGAGAGTCCCTATCAGTAAACCTACGTCACACGTTTCAGTGTTCACGGACGCGTCTCTTATGGGTTGGGATGGGACGTGTTTGTCTCAGACGGTAGGAGCATGGTGGCCAGATCACATATCTTATCACATAAACTTGCTCGAGCTGCTGACAGTGTTAAAAGTGTTACAGGAATTTGCTCCTCTGCTGCAGAATCAGCATGCACTGATTCACACAAACAACGAGGTGGCAGCAACGTACATCAATCGCCAGGGTTGTGTCCAATCATTCATTCATTCATTCAACCTTTATTTAGTCAGGTAAATCTCATTGAGCCTCGAGGGCTCATTTACAAAAGTGACCTGCTACAAACTAAAGAATGATGAACAGCAATGGTAGAATTTCCTTAAACAACAGAACAACAGAAAAAACATAGGAGAGAAATAGAAAGTGAAATGCAAAGTATCAAAACTAGCAAAACACCACAAGGTAGATGTACAAAATCAAAAACAAGAACATATCTGCAATGGTTTTTGCCAGGATTCCAAAAGATTCTTAAAACCATTTAGAGAGGTCAGGGCCGAGAGCTTCAAATCTTTTTGTAAGATATTCCAGGAAGCAGGAGCAGAGTAGGAGAAAGCCCTTTTTCCAAGTTCAGTCCTCACTGACGGAACACTGCAGGTGATCATGTCCTGAGAGCGCACACTGTAGTTGCACTCACGCAAAGACATGTAGGAGGAGATGTATGAGGGCAGCAGACCGAGAAGTGATTTAAAGATGAAAATGTACCAGTGGAAGAGTCTGTGTGAGGATAATGATGTCCAGTTAACCAGTGAATACAGGGTGCAGGAAATCAGCCCAGCTGCTGCATGTTGCGAGACAACTACTGTACTAGACACAACAACACCTGCTTTCAATCAGAGCAGTGTACATCCCCGGCGTCCTGAACAGAAGGGCAGACATAATGTCGAGGGACGGCCTTCGCCACGGGGACTGGATCCGTCATCCCCCGAACTGATTTCTCAGACCTGGACCAGATTCGGTCGAGCAGCGGTGGATCAGTTCATCATACGAGAGAATGCCCTGTGTCAGCTGTGGTTCTCGCTGAGTCCATGGACGACCCACCCCTAGGGGTGGACGCTTTTGCACATAGTCTATGGCCAAAAAAGCTGTTATACGCTTTTCCTCCGGTTCCGCTCATTCCACACGTGCTGGATCGAGTCCGGGAGGAGGGGCTGTCAGTCATCCTTGTGGCCCCCGAGCGAAAGAATGCTTCATGGTTCCCGAACCTGCAGCAGCTGGTGTCGGGTCGGCCATGGAAGCGAGGAAGGATGTGCTCCTCCAGGCGAGAGGAGCGATCATGAACTACCCGGAAATAGGTCAGCACCTCTGGGTCTAGATACTGAATGGGTCCGCCTAGAAAACATGGGCCTCGCTCCAGATGTGGTATGAACAATCCAAGACGCACGAGCTGCGTCTACCACAGTGCTTTACGCATCAAAGTGGGCAGCTTTTCAGCGCTGGTGTGCATAGAAAGGCGTGAAGACCACCTCATGTCAGATAGGTTGTGTGCTGTCATTTCTACAGCAACTAATGGACAGAAATTTAGCGTTCAGCACAATAAAAACTTATGCTGCAGCTATTTCTTCCTGTCATGAAGGTTTTGGTGACAGAACAGCTTTTAATCACCCACTGATTAAGCATTTTCTGAAAGGTGTGCGGAGGCACAGGCCTATGACACGCCCACTCGCCTCTCAGTGGGATTTAACATTGGTGTTACGCGGCCTGATTAAAGCTCCGTTCAAGACTTTAAATGAAGTGCCACTTAAATTTCTGTCTATTAAAACAGTCTAATTTTTGGCTCTGACATCAATAAAGAGAGTGAGTAATTTATCAGCGTTCTCTGTTGCTCCCTCATGCCTCAGGAGTCAGCCTGACGGTAGCTCTGCCATGCTGCATCCTAATCCTGCTTTCACCCCGAAATGCATCACCAGTTCATTCAAATCGAGAATGATTACTTTGGATGGTTTTCACCCCCTCCTCATGATTCTGAGGAAGAGGCAACGTCTCACCTCCTCTGTCCCGTGCGCGCACTCTCTTGTTACGTGACGCGCATGGCCGCACTGCGTCGTTCCCAGCGTCTGTTTGTACATTACAGAGACAGCTCAGCAGGACACTCTCTGTCCACTCAGCGTCTTTCACACTAGCTGTGTGAGGCTATTTCAGAGGCTTATAATAATAATAATAATAATTAATTCAATTTATAACGCACTTTTCATTACTGAAAATCTCAAAGTGCTACACATATATTGAATGCTACACACATTCATAAACCGGTGGCGGCAGACTACCATGCAAGGTGCTTTCCAGTCCTACCGGGAGCAACTCAGGGTTAAGTGTCTTGCCCAAGGACACAACGACACATGGTGCGGGTCCCGGGAGTCGAACCGCCAACTTTCCGATCGGGAGACGACTGCCCTTACCACTACGCCACGGCCGCCAAGATCAACTGGAACGGAACCTCCAGAAAATCCCCATGCCCATTCTTTATCTCTTCTTCCACGGCCCTGCATGGAGGGATGTCAGTGGAGGACATTTTTACGGCGGCCGCGTGGTCATCGCTATGCTCATTTATTCGATTTTATTTACGAGATGCCTTCATGTTCTCCATGACCCATTCTGTTCTCAGAGTTCTGTCAGAATGATTATTTACATTTTCATAGAGTTTTAACCTGAGCTCACATTTGTCTGCAGGGAGACGTAGTGTGAAATGTTTTTTATTATCAGTCATAGTTCATGACTGTTGTTGTTTCTGGTCTGTTCTCTCAGCATCTAGTCCCTCACCAGAGTTCATTCATTCTCTCTGGTGCGTTGTCGCTCATGGGGTGCGTAATTACGCACACAGACGGCTGAGTGAGGTAGTTTCTGACCTCTGCTCACTGTTTCTGTTCTCAGTAGCAGACTTGTTATCTCAGTTCTTTTTCCCTCTCTTCAGAGTTTGTAGGTTTTGTCAACGAATAGATAAACTGTTAAAATTTTCATGGTTCTGTTATCACATTCGTAACTTAGACGTTCAAAGTTTTCATACCACACAGGTGTATTGACAAAGAGTGGTGTCATATATGCATGTGGAAAACAAAAAGAATACCCATTACATTGTATTCCTTAAATTGAATCCTTGTTTACCTATGAATCCTTTACTTATAGGGCATTTAATATTTAGCGTCGTAATCTATTTTATGTCTTGTTGTTGATCCAATTTGTTCAGTTTTGATAAAAATCCCATCACATTCCTCTTGGATCTTATAACTACGATAGATATTCAGATAATTATAAAATTACTGTGCTCCATATAGAAGCCTACACTTTATTCCACACATTGGAAGTTTAAAAACATTGGTATGTTTGATAATAATAATAATAATAATAATAATAATGAATTCAATTTATAACACACTTTTCATTAATGAAAATCTCAAAGTGCTTGATTGGGTGTTTATTTTCTTTACATTTTTCTCTTTGTTCTTTGACACATTGTTGGGAATTGTACTTATCTGGAATCACTATTGGTAATGAACTAGTAGCTTTAATGCATATAATGCATTCTTTTGAGGTCTTTTCTTTTGAAATATACATTTCCTATAAATACCAGGAATTTTGATTAGCTAATTTCCAAAGTTCATCAATTTAACAAGATTTGTCCTTCCTGCTGTAGGGAGACAACACCATCCTTCCTTCCATCCATCCATTTTCTTCTGCTTATCCGGGGTCGGGTCGCGGGGGTAGCAGCCTAAGTAGGGAGGCCCAGACTTCCCTCTCCCTAGCCACTTGGAGCAGCTCCTCTGGGGGAATCCCAAGGCATTCCCAGGCCAGCCGAGAAACATAGTCCCTCCAGCGTGTCCTGGGTCTTCCTCTGGGTCTCCTCCCGGTGGGACATGCCCGGAACACCTCACCAGGGAGGCGTCCAGGAGGCATCCTAACCAGATGCCCGAGCCACCTCAACTGGCTCCTCTCGATGTGGAGAAGCAGCGGCTCTACTCCGAGTCCCTCCCGGATGACTGAGCTTCTCACCCTATCTCTAAGGGAGAGTCCAGACACCCTGCGGAGAAAACTCATTTCAGCCGCTTGTATCCGAGATCTCGTTCTTTCGGTCACAACCCAAAGCTCATGACCATAGATGAGGGTGGGAACGTAGATCGATCGGTAAATTGAGAGCTTTGCCTTTCGACTCAGCTCTCTCTTCACCACGACAGACCGGTACAGCGCCCGCTTCACTGCGGATGCTGCACCTATCCGCCTATCGATCTCACGCTCCAGTTTTCCCTCATTCGTGAACAAGACCCCGAGATACTTAAACTCCTCCACTTGGGGCAGGACCTCCTCCCCGACCCGGAGAGGGCATGCTACCCTTTTCCGGCTCAAGACCATGGCCTCGGATTTGGAGGAACTGATCCTCATCCCGGCCGCATCACACTCGGCTGCAAACCGCTCCAGCGAAAGCTGTAGATCACGATCTGATGAAGCCAATAGGACCACATCATCTGCAAAAAACAGAGAAGCGATTCTAAGGCCACCAAAACGGATCCTCTCAACACCTTGGCTGCGCCTAGAAATTCTGTCCATAAAAGTTATGAACAGAATCGGTGACAAAGGGCAACCTTGGCGGAGTCCAACTCTCACTGGAAACGAGCCTGACTTACTGCCGGCAATGCGGACCAAGCTCTGACACCGGTCGTACAGGGACCTAACAGCCCATATCAATGGGCCTGGTACCCCATACTCCCGGAGTACCCCCCACAGAACCCCCCGAGGGACACAGTCGAATGCCTTTTCCAAGTCCACAAAGCACATGTAAACTGGTTGGGCAAACTCCCACGCACCCTCCAGGACCCTGCTGAGGGTGTAGAGCTGGTCCAGTGTTCCATGACCAGCACGAAAACCACACTGCTCCTCCCGGATCCGAGGTTCGACTATCCGCCGGACCCTCCTCTCCAGAACCCCTGAATAGACCTTACCAGGGAGGCTTAAAGCTACGCTGACATCATGTTTTAACTATGCATCATTTTGCAGTACATATATATATATATTATCATTGAACTAAGTTCTTTTTTTTTCAACATTATATTTATTGAATTTTTATAACAGAAGTGAAACAAGTGACAACAATATGTATAACATAAGATTCACGTTAAGTAACTTAATCCCCAAAGTAAGCTAATATAATCAAAAAAAAGAAAGAAAAAAAAGATATATATATAAGATAACATTAAATTAAAATAAAAAATAAAATAAAAAATAAAACAAACAAAACAAAACCTCAGCAATCTACACATTTCTCTTAATGTCCTTTGTATTGTTTCAGAAACTTGGTCAAAGGTGACCATGTTTCCTCAAATTTCGCTCCCTTTCCTCTGACAACATAAGTGAGTCGCTCCAGAGTCATACATGATGCCATTTCCTTCACCCACATGTGGTTTGTCGGTATGTCCATTTTTTTTCCAGTGCAGAGATATTAATCTCCTGGCCTGCAGGAGTCCAAAGTCAATCAATTTTAACTGTCTGGAACTAAAAGCACAAATCTCTGGGTAGATACCTAAAACACACATTCTAGGCTCAGCAGGTACATTCACTCCAATGATCTTTGACAAAGTTTGCGTTATTATGTTCCAATATTGCTGTATTTTTGGACACTCCCATACACAGTGAAAAAGAGTACCCTTTCCAACCAAGCACTTACAGCAGTTATCTGGAATGTTAGGTGCCCAGCGGTTCAGTTTGACTGGAGTTATATAAGTTCTCATCAACCACTTGTATTGGAGGAGTTTCATCCTTGTATTAATTGACTGCTTTTGGGCTTTTAAGCATGCAGTTTCCCAGTCCTCCACCTGTATCTCTTCTTGGATATCAGCTCGCCATGCGTCCAACCTATCTACGGTGGATTCCTTATCATGCCTTAGTAAAGCTGCGTAAAATAAAGAAACATGACCCCTCCTCTCCAAATTTTCTAGTACAATATTTTCTAGGTATGACAGTGGTGGTCTGGATTCAATTAGTTTATGTTTTGACGTAATGAAATGTTTAATTTGTAAATACTTGTAAAAGTGTTTCTTTGGAATGTTATATATTTGACATAACTGCTCAAATGTAAGAATCTTATCATCCTTATAAAGATCTGCCAATTTCTGTACACCTTTGTTTGCCCAGATTTTGAAACCTCCATCAGCTCTTCCTGCTTTAAAGTTTCTGTTCCCCCAGATAGGTGAAAAATAAGAAATAGAGGGGGTATCTCCAATATATTGATTGGTCCTATACCAAACATCAATTGAGTTCTTTAAAAATGGGTTTTTTGTCATTTTTATCAATTGCTTTGGGTTTGCAGAATACAAATACAGGTTTAATCTAAGGTCTGTTGCTAATTGTTCAATTTTTATCCATGCTGGGGGTGTTTCGGTTGAAAAATAGAACATGATTGCGCGTAGCTGGGCGGACCAATAATACAATTTAAGATTAGGGAGTTGTAACCCCCCTCTCTCATATGGCAGGTACAACAGGCTAAGTCTTAATCTAGGTTTTTTATTGTTCCAAATGCATCTATTAAAAATGGAGTTCAAACCGTCAAAAAATTGTTTTGGAAGGGGCAAAGGAATTGTCTGAAAAAGATTCAAAAATTTTGGTAATATACTCTTTTTTTATTTTTTATTTTTTTTTTATTTTTTTTTTTTATTGCAATTTTCTTAAAATATTTGCAGTGAAGAAGTACAATATACATACAGTCTTAATCAATGGTTAATTTTCCAGTGCTCTCATTGTCCAGTTGAGAAGGTGGTGTATTCTTTCTGTAATAAGTCCATTTTTCCCACTTTTCGTTAAACTGCGCCTCTTGCAGTCTTAATTTATGAGTGAGTTTTTCCATTACAAATATCTCTTCCACAGTGCTCAGCCACCGCTCCACAGTCGGTGGATCCACTTTATACCACATTCTTGTGATGGCTTTTTTACTTGCTGTTAACAATATCTTAATCAGGTATTCATCCTCTTTTTGTATGATTTTGTGTGAAATATTTCCCAAATAAAGTATTTTGCATGTTTTGGGTATTTCATATTGTAGTATTTTATTCAAAGTAAGCCATATTTTATCCCAATACCCTTTTATTTTTTGACATGACCAAAATATATGTACATGGTCCACATCTCTGTGTCCACAGGATCTCCAGCACGGTTGCGTGCTGGATGCCATTTTCTTCTGAAGTTTTGGTGTTATAAAGAATCTAATGATATTTTTCCAATTAAATTCTCTCCAGAACCTGGAGCTGGTGGCCGTACACTGCGTTTTACAGATGTTTAACCATTCTTCCTCAGTTATTTGTTCCTGCATTTCTTTTTCCCATTTTTCTTTAATATATAGTGAGGAAGTTTTCTTTCCTGCCATCAGACCTCTGTATAAAGTTGAAATTATTCTACATTTTTTTCCCTCATAGGCCTTCCGAAAGGCTTCAATAATTTCGCTTGTTGTGTCAGTTTTTACCTCCTTTTCATAGTAATGTCTAATTTGTAAGTACCGATACCTTTCTTGCTCTTCCAATCCAAATTTTTCCCTTAGATTCTCAAAACTCTGCAGCTTACCCCTTTCAATCATCTTACACATCACTGTTATACCTTTATTTGCCCACTGTTTAAACCCTTTATCATGGGTACCCGGTATGAACCTTGAATCCCAAGCAAACCAGCTCAAGATCCTTGTTTCTTTTTCCAATTTATATCTATCTACCACTGTGTTCCATATTTCAATTGTAGTTTTGGTTATTGAATCCAGTTGATTTTCTAATTTGCCCAATAATGTTTTGTGAGATATTAAATTTCTCACCTCTATACCTTTCATATCCATTTCCAGGCTTTTCCATTTTGAAACATGTTCATCATTGCACCAGCATATCAGAGGTCTGAGTTGTGCTGCATAAAAATATTCTTTGAGACTTGGTAGAGCCAAACCTCCTTTATCTTTTGGGAGCTGCAGAGTTTTGTATCTAATCCTGGGTTTCTTCCCTCTCCATATAAACCTCGAAATCCACTTGTCCCATTCTATGAATTGATTTTGTGGGATTATCACTGGCAAGGATTGGAACAAGTATAAAAGTCTTGGTAAAATATTCATCTTAATTATCTTTATTCTTGATCCAAGATCCAAACCAACTCCTGACCATCTATCCAAATCTTTCCTAATATGTAAGTTTATTTTTGTGTAGTTTGCGTCATAAAGTGTATCTATTTTTTTTGTAAGGTTTACCCCCAAGTATTTCATACATTTTTCATTCCACTTCAGATTGAATACATCTCTAATCTCTTGTGATGGAGAGTAGTTTATTGATAGAATTTGTGTTTTTGTAACATTAAGTTTGTATCCTGAGAAGCTTCCATAGTTCTCTAAGAGTCTCATTGTTTTTAGGAAACTAACATTAGGTTGTTTTAAAAATAATAATACGTCGTCTGCAAATAACCCTATTTTGTGTTCCTCCCTTCCTATTTCCACTCCTTTCACATCATCTTCTTGTCTGATCATCTGTGCGAGTGGTTCAATAAATAATGCAAACAGACTTGGGGAGAGACAGCAGCCCTGTCTTGTACCTCTCTCCAGTTTTATTCTTCCTGTCAGACTACCATTTATTTTTATTCTTGCTGTTGGTTCCTGGTATATTGATTTAATACAATTAACAAATTTTTCATTGAATCCAAATTTTTCTAGTACTTTGTACAGGAATGTCCAATTTACACTGTCAAAAGCCTTTTCTGCGTCTACACTTACTAAAATCATGCTGTCTCCGTTCCTTTGTATATGATCTATAACATGTAGGGTTCTTCTTATGTTATCTTGTGTTTGTCTATTTTTAATAAAACCAGTCTGGTCCTCCTCAATCAGATCCTGCATTATATTTTCTAATCTCTTGGCTATGATAGAGGTGTAAAGTTTATAATCCACATTTAGGATTGATATTGGTCTATAATTGTGACAATATTCCTGATCTTTACCTTCCTTTGGAATAACAGAGATAATAGCTGCTTTCCAGGAGGGGGGGATTTTACCTGTCTTGAGACTATAGTTAAATGAATCATATAGGAGTTGGATTAACTCCTCTTTAAAAGTTTTGTAGAATGATGCCCCCAGTCCATCTGCTCCTGGTGATTTCCCCGGTTTAGCCCGACTAATTGCATTTTTTATCTCTTCGGCAGTTATTTTTGAAGTCAGCATCTCATTTTGTTTTCTACCTATTGCTGGTAGATCTAATGTGTCCAAAAACTCTTTCATGGCCTCCTCCCCCTCCAATTGAGGTTGGGTGTATAAGTTTATATAGTACTCCTCAAATATCTTTTGAATTTCTTCTGGTTCATATTGAATTTCATTGGTCAGTGGGTCTCTTATTTTATTTATATTGCTTAATGCCTGCTGTTTCTTTATACGTCTAGCCAGGTCTTTAGTAGCTTTAGGTCCTCCTTCATAAAATGTCTGCCTTGTAAATCTAGCTTTCCTTTCCACCTCCTCCAACAGGATTTCATCTATTTTTCCTCTGGTTTCTTTAACCAGTTTCAATGTTTCTGGATCATTTGTTTGTTTATGCTGTTGCTCCAATTTTTTCAGCTCTTCAATTTGTCTTTGATATGTTTCTAACCTATTTTTTTGTATAAATGCTGTGTATGAAATAATCTTTCCTCTTATTACTGCTTTCATAGTGTCCCATAAAATTGTCGGATCTACTTCTCCATTGTCATTTTCTTCCTTATATCTAATAATTTCCCCTTTTACTTCCTCTACAAATCCCTTATTATTTAATATTCCTTCATTGAGTCTCCATACGGTATTTTTCCTCCTGTTATTCAAATTAATTTTTAGGTAGATTGCACTGTGATCTGAGACATCTGTTACCCCTATCCTGCATTCCTTCACTCTAAATAAGTCTCCCTTATTCATTAATATGTAGTCAATTCTAGAGTATACTGCATGTGGTACTGAATAGTGAGTGTAATCCCGGTCTAAGGGGTGGAGTTCTCTCCATACATCCAATATTTCCACTTCTGAAATCATGTTATTCATATACCTATTGATTTGTTTTTTGCTTTCTTTCCTACTTGTTGTGTCTAATCCATAATTCAATACCACATTCCAGTCTCCACAAAGTAACAATATCCCTTCTGCTTCCGAACTTAGAAGATGAAATATTTTTTCAAAAAACGTCTTTCCACTTTCTGGGGGTGCATACACATTAAACATTGTTACTAGCTGGTTTTCTAATTTGCCTTTTATTATTATGAACCTCCCTTCCTTATCTCCAATTTTCTTGATCATTTCAAACTTCAAAGTATTTGCAATTAGTATCATCACTCCCCTTTTGTGCTTTTGTCCAAAAGAACTGGAAAATGAATTCCTGTAACCTAATTTTTTTAATTTGTCATGTTCCTCTCTGGATAAATGTGTTTCCTGTAAAAAGATAATCTGCATCTTCTCTTTTCTAAACTTAGTTAAGACTTTATTTCTTTTCTTGACATTATTTAGGCCGTTAACGTTCAATGACACCACCATTATTTCATTATTTTCCATTGTTTATATCCCTTAAAATATTTCTCAACTTCTCCATTGCAATACTAACTACTAACCTTTTCCCCCAAAAAAAACTTAAACTAAAAAAAAAACTGAACTCCCTGACAAAAATGGGCCTTATTCCCCTAAGGCCCTGTCCTCCTGTTGGGAAGGGTGGGGGGTAGCCTGTTGTGTACAAAGGGCCCCCCCTAGCGATTTGAGGTAAACCTAAAACAGGTGTCCCCATCCTACTAGGTAAGTCCAACAGTCACTGTTTTAACAGATCTCCCTGTCGATTTCTATATAAATATTAGAGAAATCTGTTTTATATAAGAAATAATAATAAATAGGAGGGGGGGGGGTGGAGGTAAGGGTGTTATAATTTCTCAAATAAGTCTGTCTTAAGATGTCCCATCTGTTGTATTTAAAATAAGAGAGGCTGGCAATTAAATTATAACATAAACATATTTCTTAAGAGTCAAATAAACGTATAATTATTTTCCTTTAAATAACTATAACAGTTAACTTATTAAGTCATGTCTTTATTTTAATAACTCTGTTCAACCAACCCCCTGTTTCTTTTTCTTTTTTTTACTTTGGATTACAGACAGGAAAAGCTTGTTACCTCCGTGTCTCCCCCTCACGTCCCCCTCTCCGTTTCTCTTATGAACAAAGTTTCTTCATCTTTTAAACTCCTGCAGCCTGGCCCTCGCTCGGCTTCCAGCATCTTGACTCGGTCCCTCTGCAGCTGCGGTCTCTCCCTCCGTGCGCTTCATTCCAACGCGTTGCCATGGCAACACATTCCTGATCCTCTCCTCCAACGATGGTCCGCTGCTGTCCTCCTCCTGTGTCTCCAGCCCTCGTCTCCTCATCTCTCGTGCTGCGTCCTCCGCGTTGTCATACGTCATGATCCCATCCGACCAGTGGATTCGTATCCTCGTCAGTGGCGTCTGGAAGCGAATCTTTTCCTCTTTCAGCTTCTTTTTAATCTCAGAGTAAGACTTGCGTTTCTTCATCACCTCCTCGGGGTAGTCGTGATCAAAAAATATCTGCTTCCCTTCAACTTGAATCTTTTTTTTTTTCCAGACTTTGGCCAAGATGTTTTCTTTGGTTTCATACTTCAGAAAGTTGACCACTATAGACCTCGGAGTTGCTCCCTGCGGTGGTTTCTTCCCGGTGCTTCTGTGCGCGCGCTGTATTTGTAGATCTGTTCCCTCCGGCAGTTCCAGCTCTCGGCGCAGAAGCGCGTCCACCCGCTCTTGCACAGATTCACCGTCTTGTTCGGCCAGATTGTAAATTCTCAAATTAGAGCGTCTTCCGTGTCCTTCGACTGCAGTCAGCTTCTCCTGAAGTTTGGTTTGCTGTTTGAAGAGATTCAGAATGGCCTCCTTCGCCTCCGTGTTCCACTCCTCCAGCTCTGAGATCCGACTTTGCGCCTCTGTGAGGTCCTGTCGCTGTTGCTGTAAATCTGAGACATTCTGCGCAACTTTTTTTACAATTTCTTCTTTAAATCCAGTGAACTCCCGTTTCATCTCTTCTTTAAATTCTTCTTTGAATTTTGTGAAGTCCTCCTTAATTCCTCCTTTGAGGTCCCGTATTTCTTTTGCGAGTCCCTCCAACAGCGTGGTAATTTGTTTGGAGTCGCCGTTTTCTGGATCCACCTGTTTCATTTCAGGCTCTTGATCTTCTTGGTCTTTGTTCATTTTTCTCGTTATTATTCTCTTACGTCCTCCACTCATTTCGTTAAAAAAAAGAGTTTATATTTCTTTACATTATATTTGGGAGGTTTCTTTTTTCTCTTCGACTTGGGAGCTCTCACTCTATGCTGCCATCTTGTTCCACGTCAGCCCGGAAGTCAATATACTCATTTTGATCATGTTTATTTGGCCAATCATTGATATAGGCATTATCATCCATTTATTTAGTGAATCATTTACTTCACTGACCAGAGGGTCATAGTTTGATGATACAATGGTTTTAATTTCCGGGGTGATTCTAACACCAAGGTACACAAATCCCTCCCTTGCATTGAGAAATGGGGTTTGTATAACCGGGCTCAATCTTTCATCCTTATTTAAAAATAAAATAGAGGACTTTGAATCATTTATTTTATAGCCAGAGAACTGACCAAACAACTCTATTTGTTGTATTAAAGTGGGGATGCTAATGGATAACCTAGTTAAAAAGCATACAATGCCAATCTATGCTCTTGGTCTCCCAGCCGGATACCAAACAGGTCAGTTCGCGTTCTTAACATCATTGCCAAGGGTTCTATAGCTAGAACAAATAACATTGGAGATAACGGGCAACCCTGGCGAGTGGAACGTTCTAATGTGAAAGGTTTAGAAGCTAAGTTGTTTGTCCAAACAGTGGCCTCGGGAATTGTATACAAAAGCTTCACCCATTTGAGAAAGTTGCAGCCAAATCCATATCTCGGAAGAACATTAAATAAATATGACCATTCAATTCTATCAAAGGCCTGACATGCATCAAGTGATAATAACGCTGTATCTTTCGTATCAGATTTCTCATGAATTATGTTCAGGACTGGATGTTTTGGTACAAATCCGTTTTGATCATTATGAACTAGGTGTGAGATATAGGGGTCTAATCTTTTTGCTAAAGCTTTACATAATATTTTAGTGTCCACTCCCATCAGGCTAATTGGTCTAAATGAAGAACACTCTTCAGGGGGTTTATTTGGTTTTAATATCAGTATGATCATTGCTTGTCTCAAAGTGGGTGGGAGAACTTCATTCCTAAATGCCTCTTCATACATGTTAAAAAGTGGAACTATAAGTTTATCTTTGAAAGTTTTGTAAAATTCAATGGGGAAGCCATCTGGCCCAGGGGCTTTACCACTATTAATACTTTGTATGTAGCCTGGTTGATACCAGACCCATGTCCTTCACTTCGCTTTGTACTAGGGTCTGGCATCTCTCCCATAGACAGCGATTTCTCCGTTAGATTTTTGAATGGACCAATCAGAGAACAGAAGGCGGAGTTTTGTTAGTTTAGCCTGGCGAGGTCCAGGCTATTCAGATAAAAAGCTCAGAAACCACTCGGTGGATATTTTTTCTGCTACCAGTGTGTAATTATATGTCTCTAATTTACTGACTGTTGGCCTAGATGAAACATTTGAGATAAAATTCGATTTTTTATCATTTATTTTCGTAGCGCACCCGAGGCTGTTTGGAAAATGTCAAACCGAAACTATTTAAATCCAGCAGATTTGACCATTTCGTGAATTGATTTAGGAACTGTTAAGCTCAGGAACACTTCTGATATAACGTCAGCGGTGAAATATATTTTTTATCAGCAGAGAAATAATAGTTTACCTTGTTTTATTGAAAATTCCTTCGTGGCGGCAGCCATTTTGAATGACGACGTCAGTCGACGTCGTTCAAAACTCCGCCTTCTGCTCTCTGATTGCTCAGGAACACTTCTGATATAACGTTAGCTAAGAAATACATTTTTTATCAGCAGAGAAATAATAGTTTTTTACCTTGTTTTATTGAAAATTCCTTCGTGGCGGCAGCCATTTTGAATGACGACGTCAGTCGACGTCGTTCAAAACTCCGCCTTCTGTTCTCTGATTGGTCCGGTCAAAAATCTACCGGAGATATCCTTGTCTATGGGACAAGTCCCAGACCCAGCAGTGAAGGGAAATGAGAATTGAGCGGAGCTGCGTAGGAATGGCGAGGGCCAGGCTACTTTGTATGGCTTGTGAGATTTCTTCAACCGTTAAATCTAAATCCAGTTCCTTTTTTGTCTCTTCTGTGAGAGTCTGAAACTGAAGTTGGTCTAAGAATATATCCTGTTCTGTCAAGGCATGGGCACACTCTGATTTATATAATTTTACATAGAATTGCCTGAAGCTATCGTTAATTTCAGACATGTCTACTGTTACCCTGCCAGAGGGGGGTCTTTATGCTATTAATTGCTCTTTCACTTTGTATTTTCTTAATTCTCCATGCCAGTAGTTTCCCAGCTTTCTCTCCTTGGTCATAATAGGATTGTTTTAACCACATTAAACTTTTTGCTGCTGCTTCATAAGATAATGTATTATATTCAGTTCTCAAACGTAACAGTTCATTCTGTTTTATTTGGTCATCATCAGTGTTTAATTCTAGTTCTAAATATTAGATTTTTTTTATCCAAGAGTTCCATTCATTTCTTTTGTTGTTTATTTTTTGTGCTTGTATAACCTAGAATTTCATTTCGAATATATGCTTTGAACCTTTCCCACCTCACTGAGGCGCAAGTCTGGTCCGTATTTAATTCAAAATAAGTATCTATCTTCTCTCCTATCAGTTTAACAAAGTCTTGATCTTGTAGCCATCTTGCTTGGAACCGCCAGTGGGGTTGGCTATGGAAAAAATTCTCTATCTGAATACACAATGAGATAGCTGCATGATCACTGATCACTATGCTGTCATACTGACATTGTTTGACCCTTGATAAAAGTTATCTTGAGATAAGAAAGTAATCTATACGTGAACGGGATTTATGTATACCCGAGTAACAAGTGTATTCTATTTTATCAGGGTTTTGTTCTCTCCACACTTCCACCAAATTGATATCCAATATATATTGACTTATTAACTTTCTAGTTTGAGCTTTATAAACATCTGAACCAGTTGATCGGTCTTTATTTGGATTTAAAGTGCAATTAAAATCTCCTCCAATCATGTAAAATCCTTGAAGAGTAGATATAGTAAGAAACAGATCCTCAAAAAATGTTGGTGTATTTTCATTTGGGCCATATACACTCATCAAATTTAAAGTAATTGAGGAAATGTTACCCTGAACAATTATGTATCTACCAGCTGAATCTTTTATTGTTTGTAAGGTATGGAATGGAATACTTTTGTGAATCAAAATAATTACGCCTCTTGCATAATTATTATATGATGCATATATCACCTGGCCCGGCCATCTATTCTTTACAGCTTTTATCTCACAATTTGTTAAATGTGTTTCTTGAAGAAAAATTATCTTCGATTTAAGCTGTTTAATCCTATTCATGACCTGTTTCAGTTTAGTTCATTTCCTAAGTCCCCTCGGTTCGTGTACATTCAGGCAGTTCGTTTTTTCATTTGAAACAAAAAATGAAATTACAAAAAAACTACTTGTTTTTTCGTTTTTCGTTTATTGAACCAAAACAAAAAAATGGATTACAATCCGTTATCCGATTTCCGATTTTGTGCACAAAACGAAAATGGAAAAAACGGATAACGACGGGTCAGTTTCGATTTTGTAATTTCTTTTATTGACAGCGGATATGACCCGGAAGTTCTCTCTGCCCCGCAAATGTGACGTGTCGAAGCATTTGTGTGCACATTTAAGAGTGTAGAATGCATTTGAGCATATTTACACAGAACAAACTTTGTATTGTTTAAAAAAACTCTTAACAACAGAGAAAAATCTGGGAGATCGATACCGCGGCCCAGTTACATCAGTGTAATTATGATGAAGATATTATTGTGCTTTTATTGTGAAAAGACAACGGAGGGAAGGGACGGTGTTCTGTGAAGCTTGCATGTATCGTGGAGATGACCTACGCGTGAAATCAACATGTTCTTCTGTAACAGTTTAACAGCTGAAGAAGAAACTAAAGAAACAAAACAAACACAGTTGACACATCATAGGATACTGAAAGAATATAAAGTGCAAAATAATGTAAAATACCTTTAGGAGAGTGGTTAACAGTTGTAGGACACCTCCACTAGCTGGTTAACAGCTGTAGGACACCTTCACTAGCTGGTTAACAGTTGTAGGACACCTTCACTAGCTGGATAACGCCAAAATTACACCACACGCGTCACGGCTCCGCCCCGCTCCGGTCCGACCTCCGCAGCAAATACGCACCCATTATAATCAATGACAGAGTTTACACTGGCTCCGCACGGCGGCGGCGAGCTGCGGAGAGCGGACGGCAGTCCGTCAAAATTAGAAATTTTTCTATTTCTGCCGGACGCCGGAGCTGTGCGGAGGCACCAACAGGAAAAGGAACGAGCACAACTTCCGTATTTACAAAATAAAATCACCACGGGCGGACTAATCCTAGCTCTATACGGATTTATTTGTACAAAAATGCTGTCAAACTATCATTTATGACTACGCCTACAAACGCAATACAAGAAATAAATAAATAAATAAAGTATTTTATTCTGAAATGTAATACCTCACTTCCTGTTGCTCAAACCATGTCCTGTCGCTCATTTACGAGAGAAGATCAAGGCAGCAGTCTCTACTGTTGTTCTCCTTCTTCCACCGAATGAATTGTTTTGTTCTGACTTACTTATTTATCACTTGATTTATCGCGCGATCCCGCAAATCCCGCGCATGCGTCTAGGAGCGGCGCATGCAGGCGGACCTGAGCTGAGCGGAGGTGGTGGAAATTGGAGTTTGAGACGCTCAGCTGCGACCTGCGGAGCGGAGCGGACCGCAAGTAGTGTAATTTTGGCGTAACAGTTGTAGGACACCTTCACTAGCTGGTTAACAGCTGTAGGACACCTCCACTAGCTGGTTAACAGTTGTAGGACACCTCCACTAGCTGGTTAACAGTTGTAGGACACCTTCACTAGCTGGTTAACAGTTGTAGGACACCTCCACTAGCTGGTTAACAGTTGTAGGACACCTCCACTAGCTGGTTAACAGCTGTAGGACACCTTCACTAGCTGGTTAACAGTTGTAGGACACCTTCACTAGCTGGATAACAGTTGTAGGACACCTTCACTAGCTGGTTAACAGCTGTAGGGCACCTTCACTAGCTGGGTAACAGTTGTAGTGGTCACATCCAAGGATGGAAGAACACAAATATTCAAAAAGGTCCTCCATCAAATGTGTAATGCCTCTTTTCCACCGCTCGGCTCGGCTCGGGTTGGATCGGCTCAGGTCGGCTCAGTTCGGGTCGGGTCACATCTATGTTCTGTTTCCACAGCTTTTTTGTACCCCTTCTGTGGGCGGGGTCCAGAATCCTACTCGTCCAGAAACTGTTTTTTTTTTTTAAACAACACAGTGTGATCACAACATGTTCATATACTAAATGTATCCTGTTGGAGTTATTTGAAATAAAATTCAATGTTTTATAGATGTGTCAAGCTACCACCATTAATTTTCTCCCTTCTACTTTGTATCACATATTATCAATTCTATCAAAAACCACATAGCTGATATTTTTCAAAAAAATCTAGTGTGATCACAACATGTTCATATACGAAATGTATCCTGTTGGAGTTATTTGAAATAAAATTCAATGTTTTATAGATGTGTCAAGCTACCACCATTAATTTTCTCCCTTCTACTTTGTATCACATATTATCAATTCTATCAAAAACCACATAGCTGATATTTTTCAAAAAAATCTAGTGTGATCACAACATGTTCATATACGAAATGTATCCTGTTGGAGTTATTTGAAATAAAATTCGAATTTTTATAATTTATTTTCGTTGTGCAAGCACAGGTTTTTGGAAAAAGTCAAAGCGAAACTACTTTAAATGCAGCATATTTGACCACTACGTGACAATATTAAAGCGTGGTTAAGCTCAGGAGCCCTCGTACTATAAAGTCAGCTATGAAATATATTTTATATCTGTTCATTGAGCTACATTTAAAGACATAAAGCCGCCCGCGCGCCGCGTGTTGCTCGTGGCGAACCTATTTTTTGAAATCCTGCAGTTTTGAGCAGTACGTGATTTTATTAAGGACACGTTCAGCTGAAGACCCATCTTTGCTATAAATTTAAAAAATAATAATTGTTTTTACCGTGTTTATCATGTAAAGTCCTGCAGTGATCGCGTCCCTCGCTTCCGTGAAAACTGCTCGAGTCTCCTCCTCCCTCCTTCCAGAGCGGGTCAGCTCGCCTCAGTACCCCTATGAAACCAGCCCGAAAATCTCGAGAAATCTCGCGCGGCTCAGCACGGAATATCCGGTGGAAAAGGATGAAAGGGGGTCTCTGCGACGCACATATGACGTAACATCCGACCCGAGCCGACCGGTGGAAAAGGGGCATAAGCTGTTGAAAACATCACAATGTCAAAAAGTGAAAACCGAAAAGCTATTTGTTATTACACTTTAACAAGCTTTCACATCACTTTCATTGATTGTTTTGTGAAGACAAACGAAGTACAACTGAATACGATAGCATCAAGTATAAAATTGTAAAAAACAAATTTTTTATAGCTTCAACATTTAATTTGCTATTGAAATAATTACATGCAAAGCAACACCTAAACAAATATGTTAGTTGCAAAATAATTTTTTTATTGTTGTCTGTACATTTCATTGTATGTTAACATGTACACTGGGAGGAGACCCCAGGGAAGACCCAGGACATGCTGGAGGGGTCTGGGAAGGCTGTAATAGTCCTCCCAGAAGAAATGGAAGAAGTTGCTCTGGAAAGAGACGTCTGGACACTCCCTGCTCAAGCTGCTGCCCCTGTGACATGATGTAAAACCACGAGGAAGATGATGGATGGATGGATGGATGGATGGATGTTGTAAGCATGTTTGAAAAGTAAAAGTTATGGAGGTGTTTCATCTGTTTTTCTGTACAGTCTTTGTCAAAAAAAAAGTTCAACTCCAGATGTTCTGTTGGTGTCCAGATAACCAGCGTGCAGCTTTGCAGCTCCAGGCACGTCATTGTCAGCTGAACCTGGAAGAATAAATGTACAATATTTTAATAAAGGTTTACAAATACCTGTCACATAAGTACATATACTGAAAATTGCAACATTTACTCACCTGGACATAGAATCCACTTTGCCCATTCGGTAAGAAGGTCCTTGTCATCTTCTAAGCATCTGATGTCACAATTTGGCCAAAACGAAACTGTGTAAATGAAATGGAGCTATTTAGAGGACATTTAATCTCTAAGGAGCTGCACAGAGTCCAAAATTACTTTTGATATACTTCAAATGATAAATACATGTATAATCATTCAAACTTAAAATACTGTATTTGTTCCAAAACGAACAGGGATTTTTTTTTGTCCCAGAGGGACAACAGATTCTGAGATGTTGGACAGTGCACAGCAAATTACAGCAATTTTGTCAACCAATGCTTGTGAGTCAGTGGATTTGACAGACTTTTTCCTTAAGGTCGCAAATCTCAGTTGTGTAGCCTTTCACTGCATCCTCCAGCTTTGTGAGGTCAACCATGCTTAGATCAGTCTGGCATACTGCATCTGCAAATATTTAATTATTAAAAATTACGTTCAGAAATTCTATAAATAAATAAATAGTATTTTTATTTATTATTATTTTACCTTTGAATCGTTCATTTTCAGGGGCTGGTAAGCTTTCTTCACAGAGCTCATCTTCCAGACTGTTGGCTAACACCGGGCCTTAGCTCTTTCCCCACGTCGGAGGGATGCTTCTGTTTGTGGCCTCTGTTACTTCTTGGTACCCCAGGTTAACAGTAGGGGCCCAGTCTTGGGAATGTACATCACCTGCTGCACTCGGACAACCTAAATATAAGACGCCACTTTAAAGTCAAACACGTAAATGCCTTTCCTAGCACTAAGCTAACCGCTAACAACATTAGCATTCTAATCGGATTTTTTCTGGGAACAACCAAGTGTTGAACCACTACACAAGCTAGGGCATAACATATCTTACCTGGCATACGAACGCCTGTCTTTCTAGTAACTGTCCAATAAAATATCTGAAAATAATGATACGATCCTTACCTGTTACAAAGTGGTCGCTGCCCCCCTCCTCCCTCCCTCCATTGTCTTTTCACAATAAAAGCACAATAATATCTTCATCATAATTACACTGATGTAACTGGGCCGCGGTATCGATCTCCCAGATTTTTCTCTGTTGTTAAGAGTTTTTTTAAACAATACAAAGTTTGTTCTGTGTAAATATGCTCAAATGCATTCTACACTCTTAAATGTGCACACAAATGCTTCGACACGTCACATTTGCGGGGCAGAGAGAACTTCCGGGTCATATCCGCTGTCAATAAAAGAAATTACAAAATCGAAACTGACCCGTCGTTATCCGTTTTTTCCATTTTCGTTTTGTGCACAAAATCGGAAATCGGATAACGGATTGTAATCCATTTTTTTGTTTTGGTTCAATAAACGAAAAACGAAAAAACAAGTGGTTTTTTTAGTAACTTCATTTTTTGTTTCAAATGAAAAAACGAACTGCCTGAATGTACATGGACCCCCCTCACATTCCAGCTTGTAACTTTTATATAAGAGCTATTATCCATACTTTGCTTTTAATAAGACAATGCATAAAGCTGAGTTAACATAAAGTGCACAAAAAATGTGAGTAAAATAAAATAAGCGACTAAATAAAAACAGAAAACCCTGAAAATAGTACATTACACTCAAACCCCCCCCCCTACTCAGAATAATAAATTGGGTCTTAGCTAATCCACTAATAAGAGGAGTAGCTGAGCTATGAAACCCACTTCGAAGGCAGTAGTGGTGTCCGTGAACCATACACCATACCGTAGTAAAACACAAATATAGCAAAACCCATACATAGCCATAAATTCCCTCTTCCAAGATGTGCTTAATCAAAAGTATTTCGTATTAATGTGACACATCCAGCCGGCAGGTACACATTTGTAACAGCGTTGTACGAACATATGAAAATATCCTGCCTAACAAGAAAAAATAAACTAAAAAGAGTCACTCCGTAGCTGCCTATGATTTATGTATATGTCAAATATTTACTAGATAATATACCAGCTGAGCTAAGGTATATAAACACAGCTAACAATCATAAGCAGTTAATTATTTGGTTCAGAAACTGAACCACTCACCACACCAGTAGTCAGTCCTGTCCAGCGTGTGTGCAGAGGAAGTCTTGGGCCTCCTTAGGAGAAGAAAACAGCTTTATCTTCCCCTTGTGCAGGACCCTCATTTTACATGGATTATACTGAAACCCTCTGAACATTCCTTTTTCAGCCATAACTTTCCTGATGTCGTCGAACTCGGCTCGTTGTTGGATGGTTTCCCCTGAAAGATCCTGATTAAAAAAAAGTTTATTTCCATCGTGTTCAATGTTACGTTGCTTTGTCGAGCGGAAAACAAATTCCCGATCCTGGAAGTTCAGGAAACGGATGAGCACGGCTCTGTGTTGGTTCGGTTTTGGAGGTGCCAGGGTGCGATGGGCCCTCTCGATGGTGAAGGATCTCTCGGTCTCCAGCCAGCGCGGCAGCATCTCCCGTATGAATTCCAGCAATGGCCGCTGACCCTCGGCGCCTTCCCGGAGCCCAAAAAGACGCAGATTCTTCCTTCGGCCTCGATTCTCCAGGTCGTCCGTCTTAGCTTCCAGGTAGGATATTTTCTTCAAAGCCTTAGCAAGATTAGCCGTGCTAGCTTCTAGAAGTTCCTCCGCCGACACAATTCTTTTTTCAGCTTCCTCCAGTCTGGTAGCATTAGTGGTAACATTTTGCTTCACCTCTGCTATGTTTTTCTCCAGCGAGGCGATGGACTTTGTCATTTCACCCATACGGTTATCAATGTTGTCCAGTTTGTTTCCAAATCCACCGAACTCTGAACGTAGCGACCGAATTTCCATTAGCACCGTGCTAAGATCACACATGCTATCAGCGCTAGCGGCCTCCCCTTTGTCTTGATCCGTTGCCGAAATATTAGCTTTTGCTGTTTTTTGGGGTCCGCGACTTCGTGTAAAAATATCACAGTCCTTAACAGTGGTCTGTTTTGACATGTTCGGATCCAGTTTACGCTGAGTTTTTCCAAAGTTTCGGTGTAGGTCACACGCAGCATCCACTTTAAGCTGCCATCTTGGCTCGCGGTACCACAGCGTCCCACAAAGACCGAACTAAGTTCATTTTTGCAAAATAAATTATAAATATATTTAAATTCCATGGTAATTTTGTCGCTGGGACACGCCCACAGAAATCCGATAAGTCACGTGACGTAAGGAGATGAATTGCTGCTCGTTGCACACCTTGTAAACAACATGGCGGCCGATACAGAACCGGACGAATTTAGCAAACTGAGTGAAGAATTGAGCGATTTTTAGTCAGTTTGGGAAGCCAAAGTTATTTCAGGGGGTTAAACAATAAACAGCAGGTTCTAATTTATGTCTGCAGCTGTATTTAATGAAGCCTAACAATCACTCAGTTTTGACATTATTACTTTCTGTGTGGTTTTTGTTACAGTAATTGGGCTATGTCAGTAATTTCTGATCTGGGTGATGTTTCCTGAGTCCATTCTTTGTTAAGGTCTACATCTCTTCATTTTCTAAAATTCACTTGTTTTATTAAACATTTAGTAGTGAGTTGTAATAACTTTTGAACATGTAAGAGTATTAGTTAATGCTGGCAAAGGTACCAGAAATGAGGTATGGTGTCTTTGTTAGTTGTATCATTACTCAACTTATGTGGGATGACGGTGTCTCGGTTCTGGCTGCAGCCTTGGCAATCACTCTGGTGACTGATCTGCAAGGACCTGGCCATGTTTTCTTTACTTGTGTCTTCACCTCCTCCAGTTTGGGTTCATGTCATCATGCATGCCCCTAGAATTATCCAGAACAAAACACTTATCAGACTCATTTGCTGCTCTTGTCTTGGTGTCATTGTCAAAGTTTATTTTCTGCACAACACCGTCCTTGTTATGTCTGGAACTCTGGTGAAATGACTGCGGTGACACCAGGTGGAACATCCTCCTCTTGGACTTCCGCTTGAATTTTGTTGGTTTTCCATGCTGGACCTCTGCTTGAACCACGCCGATCCTCTCTCAATCTCGACTCTGCAGCCGGTGCAGCTGGCCACCAACTGGCCATGGACCTTCCAGAGCGATCCCTCACGCCTCGCGACATGTCATTTCCTTCTGGAAAACCTCGTTATCTACCTTGTCTCCACTCATCTCCTTTCTCATCACCTGTAATGAAAACATGCTTCCCTTCTCCTTTTCTTTCATAACTTTCTGGGTCATGCTTAAGAAAAGAGCTTGGCAAAAAGCTGTTAACTGCCTAATATGAAAGCTGTTGTGTTAAAATTTAGTAAATAAAGCTGAAACTACTCTAAGTGCTGATTGCGATCCACCTCCCTTTTATAATTTTAATGTGCATGGTATTCGCGTAATTGTGCACTTTCATATAGTTCATGCATATTTTTGTTTCTGAGATTTGTAGTGGTAGTGACAACTTTTAGGTTCCATGCTTATTTGAAATCATGCAATTTAATCAACCGTTTAGGTATTTCCTTCTTTGTCCATCAAATGCTTCTTTGCTTTCAGTTGAAAGCTTTGGTCCGCCTTACATGTCTGGCAGTCGTTTCCTGCTTAGAAATATGTGTGGAAAAAGAAGGTAGTACAATACAAAAATACAATACATTTATCCTATTATTGTTTTACCATTAGCGTTTTTCCACCACATTGTAAGCTTTAAGAAACACTTTTAGTTTATTCGATACAACAACTATAATATTCAGAGTATAGGTGTGTGTTTGTGTGATTGATACTTAACTGAGTAGAAATTTCAGGAAGCATCAGCTTTATGGATCCTTTTCTGTACTCAGGAATTGAAACAACAATCCTAACCTCTCTGACCCTAACATTCCATAGTTTCACTTCAACAGTTTTCGAAAGCGCAGGAAAAATAGTTTGGTTATAACACAATAATTCATCATTCATGCACAAAACATCAATTTCACGAACATTGTAAAATATGTTACAAACATTGTAACATATACAGCAGCTGTAAAAAGGAAAAAATAGGTTAAACAAGTTGAATTGTCCACTGGAAATCATCCATCTGTCAACCTATCCTGTAGAAAAATACAATTGATATAGTGAGAAAAGTCAGCATCAACAATGCTGTTCGTACATTGCTTCTCCTAACCATCGCATAAACTTAAGAAAGTTATTTTAGTTTGTTGTAACATTTTGTCATCTGCAGAGACTATTATAGATGTTTTGAACAATTTAATAAATGTATCTGTTTATGATGGGTGAGAAATATTAGTTCTCTTCAGTGCACTGAAAACCCTAATTGCTACCGGTAGACTATTTAAATTCTAATTGTAATTCATCAATCAGCATAAAACCAATTTTATATATCTTTTCATGTTTTATTTGTTTGACATCTTTCTCTTGTAGAAATGATCGCTAGTTGTTTCATTAGTTTGATTTCTAAATCAAACATAAAAATTGTTCATTTTATGTTAGTTTTATTTTAAACAAAAAACACAACACAAAGCAATCCCACAAATAGCAACGTACAAAATATAAATTGAAAGGTGGTAGAAAGAAAAATTCTTATTGTATCTGCCCCCACCTTCAAACAACCAGTTCAATCAACAATAATTTTCCAGTAACGGAACAAAATGAAACAACTCTTTCCAAAACTACAATCAACACAATACACACCACACTACTGTACTTCAAATACATATCTTTTTAACAATTTAGTTTTGATAATTCACCCAAATGTGCACACTAACTTGGCATTCCTAACTTCTCTTAACAAACCTCTCCACAATCCACTCTTAACATCAATCATAAAAATATGTCTGTCCCCTGGAATGCTTTCCATACAGCACTAAATCCTCATTTTGCTCATGTAAACATCTGCAAGGTTTCACAAAATATTTTGGTTATCTGTAATCAGAGTCCCAGTGCCTTGACAAACAGTGACCTTTCTCCCTGTTCTGTGTTCAGATATACAAAATCTAACTGCATTCATGCACAGCACAGCATTCCTCTTTAATTTACTCATTTATTTATTTATTTATCTCAATCACACTGAAGCCGACAGGCACTTTTTCCAACAACTCATTGTCAGAGCAGAGTGAGTCCAGTACAACAATTGTACAATGCATTTCCAAGTATTTGTCGAATATATATAACAAACCAATCATGAAAGCATGTCTCATATGATATGTTCCTCTTAAAATGTCACAAGTCCACTAAACTTCAGAACTTCTTAAAAAGTTGGCTGTATGACCAGTAGCCTGCTGACAGACTGATTGTTTTTATCTAATTTATTTTTAGCTTACTCTGTGGATCATGATTTTGGCTCCTGCTTCTACTTTCTGCTTCCCCCGTCATCTGACTTCATGTACAACCATTTGACCCTGACTCCTCTATTTAGCTACCATCTGTAACAAACAAAATTGTTCTTGACTGTTGCACTCTGGCATCTAATTTATTTATAATCCAAACCTGGTTCTTGACATTGAAGATGTGTTATGTTGTTAAAATATATGATAAAATGTATGTGTTACTTTGAATATTTGTTTGTATGAATGTTTGTTTAAACTACAAAATGTGATTCAGACATTAGTTATAGCTTTTAACAAGTTTGTCTCTAAGAAGTTTGTCTATTTTTGTGCAACATAAACTATACGAATCGATGAAAGTATTTTTTCACCTAACTATCAGGTAAAATTCAACTTATTTATGTATATTGCCACTTTCTAGGTTTCAATTTTTCTATTTTAAACTGTAATAACTATTAACATGTTCTTTAAGAGAATATAGACTAAAATCCTCTATAATGAACTTAAAACTTTGTTTTGTCCATAAGATGTTCCATCAATAGTTTGTCTTAATGTGTCCAATTAAAATGTCTTATTCAGATAATACTGTAAACTCGAGTTATAATTATTATTTGGTTGTTATACTTAATTGGCTTTAAAAAGTTTAAATTAATTTGTTTCAAAGATCATTTCAGTATGAAATCTGATCAGTTATTTATATAATATTAAGTAGAAATTTAAATAACATATGCTCACAGTAAACATCTCTCACTGTATGTGTCTCCGTCTGCCACTAGATGCAACATTGGCCCTCATGCACGAAAATGTTCATATTTTTATCCTTAATTTCTCCTACTTTTGTTCGTACGAAGCGTTCGTACGAACATGCCACGTCAGATCCAACAAAGTCTTCTATCCACAGGAAAAGCGTGTAAACGGGCTGCTTAAAGTTGATGGATCCCACCTGTTCTACTCACCTGCGCGCAGAGATGCTCACAAGTCATTTTTTGCAAGTCCAAGTCAAGTCTCAAGTCTCTGATCTCAAGTCCAAGTCAAGTCTCAAGTCATTGATCTCAAGTCCAAGTCAAGTCTCAAGTCTCTGATCTCAAGTCCAAGTCAAGTCCCTAATATTTGAGTGACACCGTGAATGAATGTATGCTATTCATTCGCAAACAATGGACATTAAATGTCTCTCCTTTTAAAAATATCCAGGTTAACATTAGATTAACACACTGACGCTAAGCTTGTTTGTAGCAGCTGCTAACAACCTTTTAGGCAGTGACTACACGTTACAGCTTATTTTTATCTGAATGTAGAGGCCAAAACATTACATTAAATGTCTCTCCTCAATTCAATTCAGTTCAGTTTATTTATACTGTATAGCTCCAAGTCACAAGTTGTCTCAGGGCACTGAACAGAAACAATCAAATGTAAAAATAATAAGTTAACAGAAACTTTAATATAAAAATAATGGTAACACTATTTATCTGAGGAGACTGCTTTGAGTTTAACTCCATGTTATAAAAAAAGCTACAGTAGTTAGCCAGAGTTATTTCAGGATGAAATAATTTGAACTTCTGTTTGAATTTAATGCTATGAACTTTTTCCTTTTTGTTACATTTACTATGAATTTCTCACAGGGCAGAGAGCCAACATGGAGGACTCACAAACATATACAGTATTATTATTATTATACAGTACAAATAATATTGTCCAGTGTCTGATGCTGCAGTCATGTTACTGAGCTCCCACTGATGGGCTAACCTGGTTCCACCACAGCAGCAGGATCCTCAGACAGAACAGCTGGTGGGATGTCCTGGTATCTGCAGCCCTCTCTCCATTTGTTTCTTCATGGACATGGAGCTGTGAAATTATGTTGTGCCCTTTCCTCAGCAAAACGCTCCTCCAGTGGAGACTTTCTGGACAGACTGCAGGGAGGTTCCTAAACAAACAACAGGTTTTTTATTTTTATTTTATTTTTTTATTTATTTATTCATTTTACATCAATAAAAACAACATTT
>JBBPBX010005556.1:38384-71663 GCA_038048925.1 Garcialebias charrua | reverse complement strand
CGGTGGGAAAAGAAAATCCAAAGGCCTGTAGCCTTGGATCGAATGTGCGCAAGAAGAAAAAGGAGCTGATCCATGGATAACGCTAGCCTCTGATTGCTTATCCGGTCACACCTGTGTGACGTTGTCGATATAATTACTCGAGCAGCGCATGCGCGAAGGGAACATTCAGTGCTTTCAGCACCGCCCTCTGGTGGTCAGGATGGATGAAATATAACTGTAATTTACTAATCTGCACCAAAATTTCAAGAAAAAAAACTATTGTCCAAACTTGAACTGTACATACAGAAAGTTGTATGCATGGTCAAATAACTCAACAGCACCCGCTAGAAATGTTCTAACAACCTTTACTGATTCTTTACTTTGATCCCCAGGTCTAAAGGTTTGTACACTTAATAATGTCACCAAGGATTACAGATAATGTTTTGCACCATCTTCTTGAATCAAACAGAAAGTTGTGATTTTGATGCTTTTGGGTCATTTTTCAACCCATACATTTGAAAAAACTCCTCCCAGAGAAATGGAAGGTATCAACTTCAAACGTGATCAGTACATTGTTTGACTGTTAGGAGGTTAAAAGTTATGAAAGGTTCCATTTTCACCACAGCATGTGGGTGGTCTAGACCCTAGAGTTGGACTTTTTTTCATGACACACACATTTATGCTAAAATTTATTTAACTGTAACACAATGATGTGCACCAAAGGTGAAATGTTGAATCATAGTCTGGTCCTCATCACGTCTACAGGTTAGTGTTCTGACATTGTAGCCCCGCCCACTGAGAACAGGAAGTCTTCTAAGAGATGTCATTAATCAAAGTCAAAGTCAACTTTATTGTCAGAACTGCAATATGTACAGGACATACACAGGATTGAAATTGCGTTTCTCTCAGTCCCTCGGTGCAACAGTAACCATCTAAACACTAAACACTAAAACATTTAATAAACATAAGCATAAAATAGTAAAAGTGTAACAGTGTCCTGAGTTTTTTCATAGTAGTATAAAAGTATGAAAATTTACACCAACACTGAAACACCAAACACCCCTAAAACACCAAACAAAACATGTAGCAACTATCAGGTTCATTTCGTTTTCAGCAGCTTCCCTGAAGACCTGCCAGTCTGTGCATTCAAAACAGTCTTTTAGTATGGAGTCACTATTCTGCATCCAAAATTGAACATTCTTTTGTATCGGTCTGCAACATAATCTGACCTTATTATCCACATCATCTTCAGAATATATATATATATATATATATATATATATATATGGGTGATTCTCTGAATTCGGTGCATTTTGGGTTCTCAGGTTACAGAAAAATAAACCACAGAAAATTGTGTTTCTGAACATTGCAACTTCTGAAGAACTATTTGAACCTCTGACAAAAGATATTTTCCCACCTTATAAATGAAATCCCAAACATTATTGGTTATTTCTTTGTTCCTTAAGTTGTTTTAAATTCCACCCCGTAACGGAACAATTAGATTCCTGTATGAGTATGACTCTAAAACATAATCAAACTAATTCTTTCATTTCCTTTGTTGTCACCTGTCCCTTGTGTAAACTAACTTATTGCAAGTAAATTTTATTTGATTCTAAATAATAATAATTTGACTGTCAAGTGGAATATGGCAACTTAATGTACAAACGGTTTTCATACATCTTGAAAATACACTTTAGCATGAACATTAGATCAGGCTTTTTTATGTTTTCTACTTGTCCTCTAAACTTTGCATATATTACAATCAACATTAGTCCAATATTTGTTATTACTATCAAAAAATGCATAACATCATATAAAGTAACAGGGTTGAACACAGTGTTACAGGGTTGAACACAGTGTAACAGGGTTGAATAAATGACAGCATTTAATCAAGTTAAAACTGACTTTAATTCATTAAAACAAACAAGAGGAAAGAAACAGAACACTAGATATGTAATATTTAACATTGTTTAAAAATAACATCACATTTAGATTGAACAGATGTCTTGAGAAAAAAGTACATTGTTGTCAGCTCTTAAACATCGGAAATGAGCATGAACTAAACTCTGAACTAATAAGTGTGATGAATGAAAGTGAATGTGGATGGTTTCTTTTCTTATCTGCTGTTCCTATTTATGATTATTTCATCCTTTAGTCAGACAGTCGATCCCAGATCTCTTTCTGAATTTGTATGTGATGTGAATCACATCCTGTGACGGGTTGAGGAGGCGGGATAAGCTCAAAAACATCCTCAAATGGATACCACAGTACATCCTCTTGTAGAGGCCAAAATAATCTGTTTTTGGTTATCCCTGCATGGTGCATGCATTTGACTTGAACACTGGTTTCGTCTATGGAAAGGATAATTCCTGGATACAGTGCTTTGTCGTAAGTGAGCACACACCACTCCCCTATTACTTTTGGGTCATCCCAATTGATTTGTTTCTGCCCTTGTGACGCAGTACCTGGGACTTTCCTGAGAAAGCTGAAATGCTTTGTGTTCCAGCATTCACATTCAAGCTTTCCATACTGTGCTTTCCATCCAACTAACATCTCGTGATGTTATCACCCCTCGAGCAAGAGAAACTACCTGATGGAATTCAGAACATCAACCTCAGCAATAGTCTTTTTCCTCTTTTCATTTCTGGTATTCTTGTATTTACTCCTAATGTCACAAATTAGGGTTTCATGGTACAGCAAAGTTTTCCTCACCTTTCTGTTCACAATGCAACATTTCAGTAACTGATGGACTTTGGACCTGGGAGAGTCTTTATTCTTGGTTGCTCGCTAGAATATTTTCTTGTATTTTTCTGTCTGATTCTTCTGAAGTTTGAGTTTCTCTTTTAGTACCTCTATTTTTTTGCGCAGTTTCTCTCTTGCCTTTCTGGATGCTTTCTTGTCTTCTGAACGACTAAGATGAAAATATGGAAAGGAATTATTAGTTTTACTGATAGTAAAGTAGTAGTTACATTAGTAATGACATAGCAACAAGGACACAAGGGTGCAAATTTGACCACTATATATTTTGTGTCTGTTTTTAATTAAAACCAAGCATTATTTCTAACCACATTTCCCTCACCGTGAGGACCCTGGTCTGGCTTGCACTGTATCTTCAATCTCACTTTCAAGAGTGGTAGGCCCTAGCTTCCCATCTCAGCTTTCTTTTTCTGTCTTTCTTTAGCCTTCTGCCACTCCTTGCGCTTTTGTCTTTGAGCTTTCTTACTCAGGTCATTGAATGATTTATTTTTCCCTGCTTCTTTATCTCTTTTCCATCGCTCACACTCTTTTCTGAGGTATTCTTCCCTTCTATGTGAATCTGCATTTCTTCTTGCCCTGAACTCTCTTTGTCTCTCTGCATTTGATTTAGTCATCTGGTCAGAAAATAATAATATTGAAATAATATTTAGAGAAAAGTGGCTCCCTGACTTAAGAGTAGTCCAACCTTCAACCCTGTAACAATGATTCAACCCCGTAACAGTGGTTTTTGTTATGGGGTTGAATGTTATGGGGTTGAAGATTTTTGCTAAAAGTAGCCATAAGTCCATATTAGCTAGGCTATGAGGTAGCATATAGCATGAGGAAAACAAGAAATTAATATATATTTCCAAGACAGCTCTTTACTTTTTCCCAAAAAAATTTAAATATCATTTATGCATGTAACAGTGTGGAAAGGTTGAGCTTGACGATGTTAGTCTGTGGATAAAAACAATGAAATATAGGTAAGAAATTATGCTAACACTTACCAGTCTTTACAGTGTGAGCGGGAAAAGACTTAAGTGATGTCACCTTCTGGGTCCTGAGGAAGTTGGACTGAACCATTATTTTTTAAAAGGGGGGAATTGGTATGCTGTTACGGGGTGGAACAAAACTGGGGGACATGATTAAAAAGTACAGTTTTATAAATAAGGCATACATTTTTCTCATATTTCTTTTTTTAGGCTAAAGGATACTGGCAATTTTTTATATTAACAGAAATAACTTGCAGTTAGTGGCTATTTTTATTTGTTTTATATTCAGTGAAAACATGATGTTGCTCAGTGGGGACATGCTCATTTGGCTGACCTCTGTGCCTCAGCAATCCATTTTTTTTTTGTTAAATCAATTTTTTTTAATTATTTGTGTGTAATATTGCAAAGACACATGGATATTTCCATTTCTTGTTTTTAAATAAATGTTGTGGTTTACTTTATATTAAAATCTTTGAGGTAAACCTGGGAGACACAAAGTGCACCGAATTCAGAGAGTGACCCCTCTTAACTCTTGCCCGTAGCCAGGATTTTAAAATATAACTAATACTGTATTCTCTAACTCCTGCGCGTAGCCTGGATGTTATGTGGGGCGAATCCTTTATAGTAAAAGTGGACTCCTAAAAAGACCAATACGGCTCCATGGCTGAGTGGTTAGGGCATCCGCCTTCCACTCTAAATTTTATCTTGACTCGGGGAAGCAGGTTCGCTTCCCACCTGGTTAACTTATTTTACGTTTGTCTTTTATTGGATAAAAAAAGGAGTTTGTGTTAACCACAGCCATAACACAAACTCCTTTTTATTTTCTCCAATAAAAGACAAACGTAAAATAAGTTAATCAGGTGGGAAGCGAACCCGCTTCCCCGAGTCAAGATAAAATTTAGAGTGGAAGGCGGACGCTCTAACCACTCAGCCACGGAGTCGTATTGGTATTTTTAGGAGTCCACTTTTACTATAAAGGATTCGCCCCACGTAACATCCTGGCTACGCGCAGGAGTTAGAGAATATTAGTTATATTTTAAAATCCTGGCTACGGGCAAGAGTTAGAGAATATTAGTTATATTTTAATGAAATTCAGCTCGCGCTGAAAGGCGGAAATGCTCTGTATGGGTGCGCGCTTCGTGTTATTTACGTTCTAACATAAGCTGATTTGTAATCAGTTATTAACAAAAATTAAACTCAGAAAAACTAATTCAGCTAACAATTTTTTTAGGGGTTTCTGTAGTTAAATTTTAATGAAATTCAGCTCGCGCTGAGGTTGTTGTTAGAACGAGTCCCGCCCCTGCTGCAAACAACGAATCAAATGATGAGCAGTACATGACGTCAAACTGGGCCCGGGAGCTCGGCCCGATCAGAACCACGTCGTGGCGGGTTCCAAAACGAGGGCGGACCCCGGGCGGAAAAGGCAAATGCGAACATGACGAACCCGGGTTAGAAGGCGGGGCGGGCCGGGCCGGGCCGTTGAGGGCTGGCGAAAACGGCTTCTGACAGCCCTGGTTACATTATCCTATGTGTATTTTGGTACTAAAAGTAACTAAAGGAAGAAAAAAAAAACCCACCAGTATACAATGTATTTTACTGCAAAAGACAGTTCCAATCTGGTTTATTAACTTTGGTTCCAAAGAACTGCAACAGTAATGTTCAAAATAATTTGGAGCGCAAGATCAACAACAGATAAAAGAACTTGGATGCATAAAAATTAATTAAATTGTGCAAAAACAGACAAAAGAAAATAAAAATATCAAGGAAATACTGTACTTAAATAATGTAAATGAACAATGAAACCACGTAAAATGGTTTAAACAAAGACATTTAAAGTTGAATAAATAGTTCTTAAAACTATGTAAATGTAATTTTCAAAAGCTGAACTTAAAATATTAAATATAGAATCATATAGAAATCATTACGGTACTAAAAAAAATAATAATAATCTGTTGCACTTAGGGGGCCCCCTAGTGGCCCGGGGCCCTAAGCAGCCGCTTAGTTTTCTTATGCCTTGGGCCGGCCCTGTAGATATGGCAGTAGCTGAGAGTGATTCTCCTCCACCCACTCAGAGTACAAGGCAAGATTTTTGCCTAAAAGTTTGATAAATGCATAAGTCAGTCAACCCTGTCTGTCTGTTAGCTAAGTATGAACCTGTGGATGTGTTTTAATGAAACTCTCAGAAAGCTTTCCTGAGATGTTCCACTACAACTGGTTCACTTTTGGATTGAACTTGGATCAAGACGCCTGCCAGAGCTGATCAATATGAGCCAACACATAAATGGTTCCAACTTATTCAGTTTTACAGCTATTGGGTTCAAACTTTGTGTGGTAGTAGCTGAGCGTGATTCATAACACGGACTCAGAACAAACACAGATTCTGTGAGAGTTGGCAATATGAGATTAATCACACATGAGTCTTAAAATCTTGGTCCTGCATGATTATTTTGAATGATCCACCGAGTTATAGGTAAGAAAGAAAAAAAAAGAGCTTCAATCTTGGGCTGTGGAAAGCTCTTAATGTCACAATAAAGTAAAAAATAATAATTGTAGCAATAAATATGCAAGACCAAAATATTCACACATTACTTAAAACGAAAGGCAAAGGACACTATCTGTTTGTTAAGAACTCATGGACTTGTGTTGCAATTTGGTTGGAGTTGGCAATCTAATTGGCTTAGTTTCAGGTGTGTGTGTGTCCTTGTTTATGTTATGTTGTGAGGCCCATTTTTCTGAGTTATACCAAATTGTGAGGACCAACTACTGTACTTCTTATGGGGTCCAAAGCCCGGGCCCCATGAGAAGAAGTTCTGTTGGTGGGTTAGGACTAAGGTGTGAATTGAGGATGTGGGTAGGGTAGGGTAAGGTATGCATTGGTAATGGTTAGGTTTAGGGTAAAGGTCAGAGTTAGGCTGTAGAAATGAATGAAAAATGAATGGAAGTCAATGCAATGGCCCCACAAAGATAGAAAAACAAACCTGTGTGTGTGTGTACTGGGGGTGGGCCAAACCAAGTTTTTGAGTCAGTGTTCTTGAGGTGTGTGTGTGTGTGTGTGTGTGTGTGTGTGTGTCACATGATATCAAATAATCTGGCTGTTCAAAAGGCCAGCCTGACTTTTGTGCACCGTATCATCCTCCATCAAAGCACTTTTCTCACACACACATGAACACACACATGCAGGGGGTATGCTAGAAATGGCAAAGTTCAGTGTAGCAAACACACACACACACTTACACACACACCCATATACTGTACACTCATAAAGGCCCGGACACATCTGGGCACACTTCAGCTCTGGGCTGCCCCCTCGCTGCTCTTTGAAATGAAAATCAAATGAAAACAAGTAAAAGGGTGAAGCACACACTTATAGTAATGAGAAGGGCTTCAGCTTGCACGCCTGGCTGCATCCAAATGTGTGTGTGTGTGTGTGTGTGTTCTCAGTGTGTCACTGCGTGCACCAGTGGACTGCCATCTGTAGGGCACAGTTGGGCCCACTGGTCTGTGTGGTTGAAGAGAGAGAGGCTGTGATTGGTTGATGGTGAATGGCTGGTGTCGCTCCTCTCCGTCCTCTTCAACTGGACTTGTTAACAACACGTTCTGGTCTTTTCAACACTTTTACTTTATGAAAAACCCATTTGAGCCCACTCTGAAGTATGTCAGACACACACACACACACAAGTCAGCAAATGGGATCTTCACTGAGCACACGCCACTTTGTCTTCAAAAAAACAACAACAAAAAACAAACACATTTTTAGTTGTTTTTTTTTTTAAATAAATTAGCATAAAGTTATTTCTTGATGTCATATGACGCATGAACAATATAGTTTTATAGAGGATAAAAAAAATTCCCACACCATTAATGTACAAATATACCATGAGTGTGTCTCACCCTGATGATTTTGTGCCAGTTTTTTCAAGACCACCCATAAAAACTCCACAAAGGGAGGCTATTGTCTGTTTCCAGTGAAAATGAAAGTGGAATGGTAATATTCAAGGTCAAGGTCAAGGTCAAAGTTTTTTTTTTATTGTAGCTCACATCATATGTGGTGGAACAAAATTGTGTACACAGGGTCCCTCCTGTTGTATCCAACAAATGTATAAATTGTAAAGAAAAACAATAATATGAACTAAGAAATATGCTAAACTAGAATATTATAATATTAAAATATTGTCCAAGCCACAAATTTACCATTAAAATTTGTTACTACTAACCAAATAGCTTTCGTTTCAATAGTTGGCCAAGTTGTTACAATAACCTAAACAAAAAGTAAAACAAAACAACAAAAATAAAAATACAAATAAACAATAAACATAAATGTTATAAACATTTAGTTGGTCATCCACGTTTTACTGAATTAACTATGAACGCACTCCTGACTTTTTGTAAGTGGTTGCAGTTAAAGTTTTGTGAATTTTGTACATTTTTATTTATGTATTTAAAAGAGGCCAGGAGATATTATTAGGTAAATGTTGAACTCCAGACGTATTGATGTTATTTTAGGATTTAAATATTGGCTTTTCTTTTGCACAAAGGACGATGAGTTGCCAACCTTCACAAAGTATGCTGCTGAGGTGCAGATGGTTTAGAACAAATTTTTATTTTCCAACTCATTCTCAGCTCTTTGAATGAACTGTTTAGTTTCTAAATGTAGATCACTGGCTTGGACCAGTGGTACCAGTGGCAATTTTAGCCTTTTTTGGGGGGTGCTCAAGCACCCTTAAATTTGAACTCAGAACCCCTGTAAAAACAACAACAAAAAACCCCAATAAAATTAGAGATGCACAGTATTGGATTTTTGGCCGATATCCGATATGCCGATATGTTAAAACTTATTTGGCGGTTTACCGATACGATACTTTATACAGTATATGTTCCTTTGTCAGAAGAACATAGCCCTCTTATTTAGGTTTATTTGCAACAAAATTGTGCAACAGCTGTAAGAGCTGTTGACATATATTCGGTAACAGCCATATGCATAGCACTTTAACTTATATTAAATGAAAAGTATTAAATGTTATTTATTAGCATTAGTCACCTGTGATGCTGTCTCACTTGTGGAGGCTTGTTCCAGGTTCCTAGCTGCAGTGTGGGATCCTCTGCACTCTTGTGCATGAAGGACTGACTTTTTAAGGTCAAAATTTTTGTCTATCCCTTGTGCCGTAAGACTAGTCATGCTAACGGGGCTAACACAACGTCTAAATGTCTGTGGTAAAACTCACCCAACATGTCGTGCTATCAGCTATTAGCTTCTCAACGTCGTCAGAAATGATGGTTGTAACTCGGTTAACGTTATATTGGAAAAATAGCTCAGACTGTGGACGATGTAGCGAGGCTCATCGTAGTCCACAAATCTTCGGAAATCTGACATCCTCACCAGCAAAATATACATTTTCCACACCACTGACATTTTGAATATTCCTCTCCCCCGTGAGATCGGGTGACGTCATCACGTTGTGCTGCCACTGCAGGCAAAACCAGCGCTTTTTATATCGGCAAGTTATTTTAATGGAATGGCCGATGTACGATATTGAAAATTAACATTAATATCGGCCGATACCGATGCCAGATATCGTTCATCCTTAAATAAAAATTTATAAGGAAGCTTAGTTCTCAAACCTTAGATTCACCAAAAATATTGAATAAATGTGGAATAAATGATGACACAAACGGGCCAGAAAAATCAGATTTTTTTTTGCACGAGTCAGATCCTCGACACGTCCTGTCAATCAAACCAGCTCGTCAGCAACTGACAAATTGGCTAACTCAGTTTGTCCTGAAGTGAAACACCCTTTATCTGCAGGAGCTGGGGTGGGGGAGGAGAAGAGCAAATTCTACTTGCTAAAAAAATAAAAATAAATTCTAAAGCATGCAATACAAGGTAGAAAATAAAGTAACAAAAAGTGAAAAAGAAATATAATTCATTACGATACGATACCATTTTATTTATAGAGCACAGCGACAAGGCCAACCAAAGTGCTGTACAAACAAAACAAACAACAGGCAACACACACAATGAAGTACAAAAAATAGACATAAAAACATTGCAGATAATAAATATAACCACCAAAACACAGATCATCTGGGGCCTCATGTATCAACGGTGCGTACGCACAAAAACCTTGCGTACGCCATTTTCCACGCAAAACTCCGTATGTATCAAAACAGAACTGAACGTGGAAATGTGCGCAGCCCCACGCCAACTCCAGGGCTGGCGTACGCACGTTTCTGTGGTTTTGGTTCCATTGGCGACACCTAGAGGTGATTCTGAGAAACTGTTCATGATGTGAAAATTATTATTGTTCACACCAAACACACATGATTAACAATTATTACATCCACATGGACGCAATTAGATGAGTGGATACAAAAGCATGCGCAAAATAGTGGCAACAATATTGACAACAATGGCCTTACATAGGCGTAGCCAGAATTTTATGAGGGGCGGTTCGTTTATAATAAATGTGGACCTTAAAATATAGACACGTCCAGGTAGCTCACTGGAAACGCAATGTGCCGTTAGCTGCTCCTAACCTTATCTAGACCTCGTGGGTTCGAATCCCACAAGGTATGACATTTTTATTTTTTTTAGATTATTTATTCATTCCAGATTAAAAAAACACAAGAAAACTATTTCCCCTTTCATTTCATGTATTGTTTTATTTCTTGTTGTTTTGTAAATAGTTTTCTTGTGTTCTTTTAATCTGGAATGAATAAATAATCTAAAAGAAATTTAAAAAAAAGTCACACCTTGTGGGATTCGAACCCACGAGGTCTAGATAAGGTTAGGAGCAGCTAACGGCACATTGCGTTTCCAGTGAGCTACCTGGACAAGTCTATATTTTAAGGTCCACATTTATTATAAACGAACCGCCCCTCATAAAATTATTTTTCCGTGCCTCTACCTCACTCAGAAGTGTCTCCAGTTCACAGTCCGTGAAGTTCCTCTTTTTTCCACGTTTCGACATGATTTGCAATAGAGCAAAGACGACATTCCTCTGGTGCAGGACATATTTAAATGAATTTGCATATTTATATGGAGGCGTGTCAAAGGCGGAGTCGGCCACTCTCTCATGTGCGCTCAATTCCACGTTGATTGTGATGTACAAAAGCAATGTGCATGGATTCCGGCGTACGCACAGTTTGATACATCTGGATTTTTTTGTGCGTACGCCATTTTCTGGATTTGACCATACGTCACGTTTCAGTAAGAAGTCCACGCAAGTCTTTGTACATGAGGCCCCTGGTGTTGAAAGCAACAGAATAGTACAGGTAGTCCCCGACTTACGAGGGAGTTCCGTTCCTCCGAGGCGCTCGTAAAGCGAAAATTCGTAACTTGGAACGGCCGCCACGTGTCTCGTAAGTCCGGAATTTCGCTCGTAAGTTGGAACGGTTTTGCTAGCGCGACTACAAACACTCGTTTTTCATCGAAAAACTGCTTATGAGTGCATAAAAATGATCGGAAACGTGTGTCCACATGTTTAGCTAACGAACTGTGGTGAAAAAACACAGAAAAACTCAGTATTTTTTGCGTTTTTTCCAAAAATTTGCCAGCTCGTAAGTCCGGATCCTCGTAAGTTAGAGCGCTCGTAAGTCGGGGAGTCTTTAAACGGGATTTGAAAACCGAGAGGGAGGGGGCCTGTCTGACGAACAGAGGTAACTCATTCCAAAGTCTTGGGCCTGCTACAGAGAAGGTCCTGTCACCTCTGTGTTTAAGACGAGTTCCTGGAACTGTTCAAAGTAACTGGTCCGCTGACCTCAGAGCACGCGGTGGGACATACAGCTGTAGCAAATCAGAGAGATAGGCGGGGGCGAGACTGTTCAGCGATTCGTAGACATACAGGAGAATTTTGCACATGAGTATAAATATATATGAAAAACATTCAAAGGGAAGTACAGTAGTTTGTAACATTGTTACGTACCTTAACAAAGTCAAGCCACCAGAACCCAACGGGTGCATTCAGGGACCTGTCAAACTTTATCAGAGCCAGTTCCCCCTGACCCCACCTTTAGATCCACCTAGGAGTCCACAGACAGTGTTTGTGCTCTGATAGCTCTCCTGTTGTTTTAAAAGGAATAAGCTCAAGTATCTGCATCATGTTCTCTGTTAAGCCACTTAGACACTGTTACAGATATTTCTAGGATAACTGTTACAGATATGTCTATGATAGACCATAAAAGGCTTACAGCTCATCCATGAATTTGGCCCCACTGTACTGAGGCCTCTTCTTTGCCAAAAACAATTAGACATTTCACTTTCTAACTTCAGCTGTTTAGAGAGAAATGCTTGTCGTGCACCATGTTGCTGCAGCCCACGTACGTTAAAAGCTGTACCGTAACATTTGCAGCAAATCCTTTAGGTAAAATGAAAACAGAGGTGGTCGGACAGACGACACAGGTGTGCTGCAACCACTCTAAACTGTTCCATATTTAATATATACAGGTTAAGGTGGATTGATAGCTCACATTTTGTTCCTATCTCTGTAAGACCATGTTTATAGTTTTCAGGACCTTCATCAGCAGCTCTTATGGTATGCAAGTGTACAGGAAGTACAAGGGCTATAAAAGAGTAGCGAGCTTGACCCAGTTAGTTAAGTTCCAATAATCTCTCATATGAATCACGGAACACCCTCCTACAATGTTGTCCTTGGCTGTATCCCCGAGCGTTCTTTGGAATAGTTATCTGCGCTCTCATCTCTGCAGGGGACAACAGTCAGGACGATGTCAGCCTGGAGAATCAGGGACATTCTGATGGAGGAGTCAAGCTAAGCTACTCAGATTGTGGCCTGTTCTAGAATGTAGTTTAGATATCGAAAACATCACAAATCTGAAAACTGTTAAAGTGGTTCAAGCAGACACATGATTTGATTTTGCGTCATTTCCAGGGGTGGGAATTTTTGGGCACCTCATAGTTCGATTAGATTACAATTCAGAGGCTTGTGATGTGATCAGAAAAACAGTTACTGTATTTTCCAGCCTATAGGTTGCAGCTTTTTGCCTAATTTGCATACTCTGCAACTTATACACCAAAGCGACATATTTATGTTTTTCCCCGTATTTATAACCCAATTTTAGACTGAGATATGACCGTTTTCATTCATTCTGACATGGAAAATATTGACCAGTACCATTTTCAGCTGCTAGATGGCAATAGAGTAGTATGTCATGCTGTTGTATCATGTAATAGGTAAACGTGGCTATTAATGACTTAATCGGCTTGTCACAGCTGCTACCTTTGTCCAGCTCCGGGATTACTCCTGGAGTAACCATACCATACCAATTTATTTCTAAAGCACTTAAAATACAACATAGTAGCCGTCTGAAGTGCTGTACAAAAATAAACAAAAAACAGTAAAACAATAAACAACTAAATGTATATTTAAAAAATCAGAAAACCACAAGTAAAAGAATACAGCATTAAGACATTGATGCTAACTCACTCTAGGTTAAAAATGGTAAATGGAGCTTATTTATATAGCGCTTTCCAGCCGCCTATGAGGGGCCCCAAAGCGCTTTACAATACCAACCATCCACCCATTCATACACACATTCATATACCGGTAGCGGCAGACTGCCATGCAAGGCGCCTTTCCAGTCCTACCGGGAGCAACTTGGGGTTAAGTGTCTTGCCCAAAGACACAACGACACATGGTGTGGGGAACCGGGATTCGAACCGCCAACCTTCCGATCGGGGGACGACTGCCATTACCACTACGCCCCGTCCATAAAAGCCAATGGATGAAAAAAAAGTGTTTTAAAACGAGTTTTAAAAACAGAAAATGGCCTGACAATGTCAATGTGACCTCTACTTTTCAATGTTCAGGGACACCATGGCAGTTGCCTTCTTACAGAGACCTGCTGACTCAGGCACGTGGGCAGCTTCTACACGTCCGGAGCTGTGGCAGCCTTCAGCCTGGCCACTGAAGGGAACTGACTGAGGGCCTAAGGCCTGATCGTCTTTGTTACAACACCAACAACAGCATACACAAGGGAGACCCTTGGTGTTTATGTTTACTTGGGAGATGTTCAGTGGAAGGGTTCCCCTCTCCTCTGACAGTTCTCCAACATCAGGATGGGCCTCTTTGACAGTCCTAGTAGTTGTCTGTTCAAGAAGCAGATGAGGGACTCGTGCGTGCCCCTTGTATATATGAAAATTTTCCCCTGGGGACCTGGAAGGTTACCCTGTGCTTGAACTGGGTTCTCTACCTCCACATTGCCATCTGATTGCCAGTGGCGTAATAGGTCCCTTGCTCTTTTCCTCCTGCTTCTCAAGATTTCCAGGGAAAAAGGAGATGATGAGTAATCACACTAGCAGAGGACGCTTATGCTGTCTCTAGCTGGTGTTTTCATCTATGTGTCCAGTGGTAACATCAGGCTGATGTTTCTACATGTGGCATTTTTCTTCTCAGGCTGTGCTCTCTACATACCTTGTGGAGAGCGGCTGGGAAATGCCTGCCGTATTAAGGCAGATTTTCTCACTTGCATTTTACTGAGCATTTCAAGGGCGTGAATGAATTACGTTCCCATAGCATATGTTGCACCGAGAGAACATGACTGAAAGGGAACTGAAAGTTATGCACCATAACTCATGTTCCCTGAAGGAAGGGAACGAGGTGCAACATACCTTGCCCTTTTCAATGCTGAAAGCTCGGTGAAGTGCATTTTAGAGAAAGTGGGATGGGCGTCAGCGGCTTAAGTACCCAGAGGGAGGGGCCTCTGGCGCAACGCTGATGCCCTAGCCGTAAAGGCGTGAGTGTATTACTTCAGGTAACCGCACGGAGGCGCTGATTCCCATAGCATATGTTGCACCTCGTTCCCTTCCTTCAGGGAACATGAGTTATGGTGCATAACTTTCAGATTTCCTCCCTCTGTGTGCTCCCAGAGCACCGAGGCAGCAAATACTTTTGAAATGCAGCTGATTTGACCATTAAAGTGCATTTATTAAGGCAAAGTTCAACTGAGACACACCTTTAGTATAATGTCAAGCAAACAAATAATTGTTTTTGTGTTAGTCTTGTTAAATTCTTGTTAAAGTCCTCCCACGAACGCTCTCGTGGCAGCCATTTGGCAGCAAATCAATTTTTGGCACAACACTGGCCGACATTTCTGAGTTGTCAGCTGTGATGCGTAACAAATGTGACGCATCAGCGGTGACGCACAACAGATGCGACGTATACAGCGAATCAACATATTTACATTTTTTCCACTTTATTAGACATATTTGGACTGATGCGACTTATACGGCAGAAAATATGGTATAGCTGCTTTTGATTATCTGTGATTGTCAGATTCATAAATAAATACCATGAGGCAGCTGGCGACCTTATGATGTTGAAACACTACAAAATACAGACAATACCAATTAATAAACAGGAAGGACAAATGGGGAACCCTTGGGGCCTTCAAGGCCTTCGGAGAAGTCCTAAGAATTCAGCACATATGAAATGTTACATTTAAAATGTAATTTAGTATTTACTTTATATAAAATAAATATTTTCAATGTACATTTTCTTATTTTTAGGCAAACTATTTTGCAGTTGAGCAAGATTATTTTTTAAACAAAAAAATACAGTTATCTAATCAGATTATTTCAAATATGTGTTTCCAGGCAGAAACAGAAGGAGCGCTCATTGGTTCGGACTTCACTTTCATCAGAAAAGGCTCCATGATGAATTTGTTTAATAACAAACAGACAGATTAACCAACCATTGATCTAAAGTTTATGGCACCAAAACATGGGGCCCTGGGACTGCGGGAAGGCCTTGCAAAGCACTTAGCATTTAAGCAGCATGTGTCAATAAAATCCAATTAATTACAGGCTGCTGATGAATAATTAGCATAGGTGCTAACTTAATATTATACATGCTGTAGAAGAGCTAACAGGATTAGCGTTGTGCTTATCAATGAAATTTGTACACATTAAAGGTTTCAAAGTCCTCACTAAAAACAATAATGTTTGTAAATGAGTCCTCGAGGCTCAATGGGATTAACCTGCCTAAATAAAGGTTGAATGAATGTTATAACTTCAGCTTATAACTTATAACATGTAACTTATTAAATACATGATTTTCAGGGGTCAATAATGAAGAAAAAACTGTAAGACAGATGAAAACACAAAGTAGTATGTTTCAAACAGCAGCTATGGCAACTGTTCTATAGGACAAACCAGAATATGGCTCTGGGACAAACAAGCACAGCACAGTTTAATGTTAGCAAAATAACTTTCTTTGACAATTAAAAATGGTTTCAGAATAGTCGACGTCTGCCAGTGTAATGAATCTAACCATAGATTATAGCTTCTAATAGTGTGAACGCTTATGAAGCAGTCACACTATTGTGATCCAGTTTTCTTCCGTACATTCTCTTCCCTCAGTTTTAAAGCTATTTCAACAAATTATATGTAAACGTTCAGCACTTTCAGCTGTTGTGACTTTTATTGCAACTTTAGCTTTTTGAAATATTTAGCTTTTTCTGTCATTTTTGTTGAGCTCATTTTACATTTTTCAAATCTTTAGATCTGTTTATAACCGTTTACTGCTCCTTTTACATTTTGTTCTGCATCAGCTTCTTTCAGCTGTTTTGTGCTCCTTTCAGATTCGTTCTGCCAACTACAGAATTGTTGTGCTTCTGACAAGAACCGGGTTTGGATCAGCAAAACACAAGAACAAGAGCAGTTTAACAGTTTTATTGTTTATGTTTTATAAATGTTTTTTTTTTTTTTTTTTACAAAAAACACAATACAAAAGAATCTCATAAATGATAACGTACAAAATATAAAAAAATGAAAGGTAGCAGAAAGAAGAAAAAATCTTATTATATAATCTTCCAGTAACAGAACAAAATGAATAACTCTTTCTAATTTTCTAACTAATACAATACACATTACGCTACTTCATATATATTTTTTAACAATTTAGTTTTGATCATTTTCTTAAATGTAAACATTGACTTGGCATTTTTAACTTCATTCTCCAAACCATTCCATAATCTAATTCCCTGGATTGAGGTAGAACGTCCCTTCAAACTGGTTCTGAATTTTGGTTTTACAAATATCTCTGTCCCCTTAAGATTATAACAACTTTGTCTTTTAACAAAATGCATTTGGATATTTAAAGGTAATGTGTTATTCTGAGCCCTATACATAACTGATAAAATATTATAATCTACCAAATCATGGAACTTCAATAACTTCAGTTGATAAAATAATGTACTTGATGGATGACAGTAATGTTTTCTAGTGATAATTCTTACAGCTCTTTTCTGTAATACAAAAATAGGCTTTGTGATTGTTTTACACGCTTTCCCCCAAACATCAATACAATAGATTAAGTGTGGAACAATGATTGTGTTATACAACAAATACAGAGCTTTATCATTCAATAGGTCTCTGACTTTGTACAGTACTGCAATCGATTTAGCTATTTTTATTCTTACAGAATTTATACCTCTAGTGGAGGTCTGGGTTCTGGGCCGGGTCCAATCTGTCAAGGTAGAAGAGTTTGTGACTTTGACATGGATCAGGAGGTGCAGGTGGATATTGGTGTTTTCACGAACCTTTTGTCTTGATGTTGAGGCTGAAGCGTTAGTCGCGCTGAAGCTGGTGACGTCACTCCTGTAGAGTGAGCTGCTGCAGTGGAGCAGATTAAAGGACTATAGGTCCAGAACAGGGAGATCCAGAATCCTGGTCTGTGAGTAGTTGTAGGGGTCAAGCACGTTGAGGCAGAGAGCCGAAAACAGAGCCGAACCATGATCCAAAGGCGTAGTCAAAGGGGAAGGCGCAGAGTCAGAAACCATGAGCAAAAGGCAGACAAACCCAAGAGGGTTCGGGCAAGGCAAGGAATCAGAAATAGGCAAGGAATCAGAAACAGGCAAGGAATCATGGCAAAGCAAGAGACAAGATCAGATACGCTAAATTTCTACTTCTAATAATATAATAAATAAAGTTATGTGTTATCATCATTGTTCCCATACAAAGACGAAATAGGCTCTCTGCATTTAGCCCATCGCACCTGGGATGCACCCAGGTGGGGCAGTGGACAGCTATGTGGGCGCCCGGGAAGCAATTTGGGATTGGGGGTCCTGCTCAGAGACAGCACGAGATGAGCAATGACCGGGGATCGAATGCAGGACCTTCGGGTCCCGAGCAGGCAGAGCTTGGCAGAAAAAGCAAAACATGAACATGGCTGTGACAGGTACAAAGGGGCAAAAATGTAAAAGCTTCTTCTAACTTCTTTCTGCTAAATTCAGCGTGTTATGCTTCTTTCAGCTTATTTTTGCTAGTTTCAGCCTTTCTGCTATTTCAGCTACTGTTTAACTGTTTTATGCCAATTCTAACTTTTTCATCTAATTCCACATTTTTTGCACTTATTACCTTTTTCAGCCTAATGCAGCAAAAATGTGCCTCTCCACTTCTATCTGGTAACTTCAGCTTCTTTCTGCTTTTTTTTAGCTACTTTGTGTTGTCATCATTGTGGCAGCACGGTGGCACAACTGGTAGAGCTGCTGCCTCTCAGCAAGCAGGTCCCCGGTTCAAATCCCGGTCCGGGGGCCTTTCTGGGTGGAGTGTGCATGTTCTCTCCGTGCATGCGTGGGTTTACTCTGGGTACTCCGGTTTCCTCCCACAGTCCAAAAACATGCATGTTAGGCTGATTGGTAACTCTAATTGTCCCTAGGTGTGAGTGAGACAGGTCCCTCTTATAAATGAGTCCCCGTGGCTCAATGAGGCTAGCCTGTATAAATAAAGGTTGAATGAATGAATGAAAACTTTTCAGCTGGCTTTTTTGTGTTGTTGTTGCTAATTTCAGCTTTTTTTTCCAGATAATTTCCCCTTTTATGTGCTAATTTCTGCTTCTTTCAGCAAACGTGCTTTTTCTGCTTTCTTCTGCTAATTTAAGTTTGTTCTACCTGTTTGGGTTCCTTTTTTAAATTTTCTTTAGCTAATTTCGGGTGGTATTAAGTTTGTCATGCTCATTTCTGCTACTTTCAGTTTAATTAACTTATTTCTGCTAATTTCAGTTTATGGTCCTTTTGAGCTTATTTGTGCTATTTTTGCTTTTTCAATTAATTCCACATTTATTTTAGCTCAGTCATTTCACTTCCTTCTGACAATTTAAGCCTTTTAGCTAAGCCATTTTTTGCTAATTTGAATTTTTTTTAGCCAATTTCCTAATTTTCATGCGAATTTCTGCTCATTTGAACCTAGCATATGTGCTATTTCTGCTTTCTTCTTTAGACTTGCTCTTTTATAGCTACAATTCAGCAATGTTTTTAATTAATGTCAGCTGTTTCTCTGCAAGTTCTTCAGGATTAAGCAGCTGACACTGCATTTTAACAGGAAATGCAATTTCTCTAATTACTTCTCCATGATTCAACCTTTATTAAGACAGGTTAATCCCACTGAGCCTCGGAGACTCATTTACAAGAGAGGCCTGATTTTTTTTTTTACAAAGAGTGATGACAACAGTGGACAACAAAGACAACAATAGACAATCATAAAAAAATGTTTAATTTTTTTTTAAACAAGTTAAAATAAAATGGCAACCAAAAGGACAAGCAAAAGGAAAAGTAGTGAAAAGACAGCAACATCAGTTTGTTGTACAGGCTTGGTACGCTTGACACGTTTAATTTTTGCAACATGTGTTTTACTCTGAATTGATTGTATCAAATTATAAATGGACACATTTTCATATAAACAAACACAATATTTGAGTAAACAATCATGTAAATAAAAGAGTAACAGTTTAGAGTAAGACATTTACCAGTATGTACTTTAACCATGAGATTTTAAAGATTTACTTTATGTATATAGTTTAAATTTGCTCTGGAGTAGGCCTCAGTTCGACTAGCAGTTAGTTCTACTTCTCAATTAATTAAAATGTCCCGAGTCATTAAATCAAGCTCTTTTTTTTGCTTTCTAATGTAGATAAGATACTGACTACTAATCATTTCTCCACTAGACCTCACTTTTTTAAGTACTATTGCTTTTACCCACAAAACTTTTCTGTAAGTCATCTGTAAGTCCATTTGGGGATAAAGTGTTGAATATGCATGGATCCTAAACCTCTCACTGTGAATAAAACATCTAATTTAATCTAATGTTGGATGAAATGAGACACTGTTTTCTTTGTTTTTCTTTTGATTGACAAAGAACCCACTGATCAGACAGAGATATACAGTATTCAGCTCAGCTTGCCCACTCTGCTGAACGATTGGTCTTCTTGATTCAGAGCAGGTCTCATTTATGTGCACAGGCAACAAAGCTAATAAACAATCATATGTTATTGCCACTGAAGTTCTTCAAAGCTCAAAATTAGTTCTGACGTTTTGATCAATGCGTTAACTTTAGTTTAGCGTCCATCCTGTCAGCAGAGCCATCTGCAAAGCATGACATTTGCAACGTCTGCTTCACATCACTCACGTGTTTCAACTTCTCAAATCGTGGAATTTCAAACAAGCTTTGAAATCACAGTAAGACGAATTTGGAGTCTTTGAGCCGAACTTATGAGAAGACAGTCAGTAATTGTCACCCAAGCCTTAAAATAGAATAACACCTGCTGAGAAGAGATCAGACCGATCAGCACATAAAGCAAAATTAGATCACGCCTAAAGGGAAGTACAAAGAAAACTTGAAATGTGATGACAGCAGTCTTGCAAGGAAAAAAGATAAATACTGTTTTCTTGGATTCATGGTTTGTTCTACTTTTGAACAGACACATCTCTTCTCTGGCACCACATAAAACAATGATGTGTTCTGCTCAACCCCGCAGGGAGCATACTGTTGTCTCCACACTCAGCAGAACACAGTCTGTAAACTGGAGCTTTGACGTAAGTGGGCTGAGATCCAGTGTACAGCTCAGCTTCAAGCTACCAGGATCCCAGTCTGGATGGAGGGGAGGGTGGAACAGGAATGGCCAAGGGGATGGAGAGAGAGATGTCACTGACCACATTAGTCACCTGAGAAAGCAGGCCATGAGTCAGGAAAGCTCCCAGTCTCATCCATCACACCCCTCTTAACCCACTTTCCTTCCAGCCAAGCCACTTGGACGTTTTATTTTCCCCATTTCCTGCTTGCTCTCCATCATTCATGCATGCTGCAGTGAGAAGATCTTTGCCCCTCTTTTAAAGGGGACGAAAAGTAAAAGAACACGATTCAGCACTGGATGGACTGTGGGATGCTGCGAGGGATGATGCTGATAAAGAGATTTTGGGTCAAAACCATTCTGATGCAGCATGATAACATGAACAAAGCTTTAAGTGTAAATATAATTAGTAAATAGTCTCTGTTTGGTTAGACAGGAGAAGGAAAAGAAAACACCGTCAGGGAGGTGCGGAGAAAGAAGAAGCCCTGTGAGCGTTTGGGACTTGTGTGATGATAAATGAGAGGCCTCACTTCTCCAAAAGGCTGCTGGCTCAGACCCTGGAGCATAGCTGACTTATTGCTGCAATGAAAAGCTCATATTTGCCAGCTCAGCTGTGGCAGGATTAGCCTGGAAAATAAGAGCAACTGAGACTGAGCCGGTGAACACTTGAAGGAGTGCATGATGCTTTTAGGCTTTTCTTAGTTTAGTTCGATTATTTTGATGATTAATTGGTCATGTTGACTGCTGATGCATATTTTTGCTTCATAATCAGTGCTGAGTAGTGATACTTTTAATACTTTGTAACCATATGTGTTGGGATTAATTTTCCATACAATTCAATTTAATTCAGTTTATTTACATAGCACCAAGTCACAACAGAAGTCATCTCAGGGCACAGAACAGAAACATACATACATAAAAATAATAATTTAACACTGTTTATCTGAGGAGCAGACTGCTTTGAGTTTAACTCCATCACAGAACTCTCATCTTGAGCAAGCATGAAGGCGACAGTGGAAAGAAAAAAAACTCTCTCATGAGGAAGAAATCTTTAGCAGAACCAGGCTCAGGACAAGCGGCCATCTGCTTCAACTAGCTGGGTTTGAGAGGAACAGATACACAATGGCAGGTCAAGAATCACATGTTGATAGAAATAATATCAAATGAAAACTATTCAATTTTAACAATTCATTTAAGGAAATGAGAACTGATAACTGTATCATCAGCATAACAATGAAAATGTATCCCTTGCTGTTAAGTAACATTACCTAATGGAAGCATGTACAATGGTATTGGTCCAAGCACTGAACCTTGAGGAACTCCGTGACTAACTTTGATGTATGAAGAAGATTCATTATTTACATTTACAAATTGGAATCTATCAGATAAATATGATTTAAACCAATTTAGAGATGTTCCTGTAATTCCAGTATCATATTCAAGTCTTTGTAATAGAATATTATGATCAACTGTATCAAATGCAGCACTGAGGTCTAACAGGACCAGTGTAGACACCTGTTCATTGTCAGAGGCCGCGAGAATATCATTGGTAACTTTCACCAGTGCAGATTCAGTGCTGCAGTGACCTGGTGAACCTGACCGAAACTCTTCAAACAGATGTTTCTTTGCAGATGATCACGTAACTGACCACAAAAAAATAAAAAAATAAATAAAACCAGCAACAAAACACAAACAAACTCAAAAGTAGGCACCACTTAATGGCATCAATGCTAATCTTTATTCTTAACATAGAAGAGGGACAACAAATTGATTTAAGCCCAGAGACCCAAAATAGGAAGTGATCAAAGTTCAAATTGTACAAATTTTAACACAAACACATGCAGAAACGTTAGTATCAGACAGGTTCATTTGACCCACAGTTTATTAGAAAATGATTATCCTTTGCTTCCCTGCCACGGCTGATTTGACAGAACGAAAATAACTTGACGGATCAAATGCATGTTTCCTGTCATGAGGCGAAACTGCAGCAACTTACCTCAAAAAAAGTCCTTATAGATAGAACTTTGAATGGGTGAGCGAGGCCGACAATTCTTTTTTTTTTTTGTTGGTCTGTTCATTTAAAAGATGTACAAAATACATTGGATAGAAAAGTGGAAATCTTTGGCGGTGCCAAATGACTGCATCAGGTCAGTTTATCGCTTAAAGTGTTGGAGGAAAATACTCTCACTTTACGTTACGTACTCAGAAGGAGCTCGGCAGCAAAGGACTTTTAACTGGTATTTACTTGCAAGGCCAGATTTTCAGGACTGGTTACACAGATATACAGGAAGTACACTAGGGGTGAATCACATTTCGGTTTGGTTCAGTTTCAAGGAGGGCTCGGTTCGGTTTATTTTCGGTACAAAAAAAGAGACAAAATAAAGACTTACAAAATGTTTATTTTGAAAATATGCCAAAATACATTTGTATAAAAATAAATAAAAGTGACCCATTTGGATATTTTAAATAAACGACATTCTTTACAATAAATAAACTATACTAACAATAATAAAAAATCTTAATAAATACAATAACTGTCAGAACCAGAACAATAAGCAGCAACAGACTGTTTACATCTAACTAATCAAGTTTTAAGGTTTTGCCCAAAAAGACCAACTTGTCCACATTTTCTGTCAAAAGCACAGATCTAGTTGTAGTGAATATCTCCAGTGGTGGAGAAAATAATCTCAATAACAACAGTAGCAGCAGTGTGGCTGTATTTGTCCTCATTACTCACAACCTCTTCTTGGACCTGCTCCTCCAGGTGGGACAGGTCCTCGAAAAGTTCAGAGTTCAGTCATCACAGACTTCTTAGCTGCAGGTGATCTGGTGGATGTCCCTGAAGAGGAAGAAGTCAACTGCTGTCTCTGTCCCAGACTGTAAATAAAACACAAAGAGGTAAAAAAAAACCCAAGTTAATAAGATTATGATTTTAAATAAAAAAGATTAATTAGATAATAATAATAACAATAATAAAAGAACAATACCTCTTCTTGAACGGTTGAGGTGGATGAATCTCTCGGTCATCATCATCATCATCATCAGGGCAGGGCTTTAATTAGCTCCAGAGCTTGTTGGCAATATCAGTTTTAACTTTTTCATAAAGTGCTGAACTTTTTGGCTGAAGTGTTGACATGATGGATGTCGTAGCGACGCTCAAGAACTTTAAAGCTGGCGCATCAAAAACATTCAGACGTAGATCCAGAGCTTTAAAAACTCATACAGTTTGTGTTATTGCTCTGGACCGATCTGAATCACCTGATGAAGGTTGTTTAAATGCAGCTGCTGTTAGCGGTCTTTCTGCAACAAGCTGCTTTTATTTGTTCACGTTCGGATGACGCCGTTTCAAGTGTGTTAACGTTAGACGTGTTGCTGTTGCAGGGTCTTCGTGAAACAACGTCGACACACAGCTTTGGATTTGCGCTCGTCTTTTAACAAGAAAGCCATAACGTTCCCAAACAGGCGACGGCAACGAGATGCAAGCTAGGTTGCTAATGCTACGTGTGCTGTGCGTGCTGCAAGATAATAGTGCCATGCTGAAACGCGCCCAGGAAATTTAGTTCCGTGGCGCAAATATTCTCCCGTTAATAACATTTAAAGGGGACCAAAGATGCAAAATTCACTTTTTAATGGTTTTTTTTACTCAACTTTGGTTATGTACTTCTTAAAAAAACAGTCCTAGGGCCAAAAAAATGCACCCGGTGGTATATTTCTCTAAGTATATTTATTTTTCAGTGATATAAATGTCTCGTTTTCAAATCCTGGTGCTTGTGATGTCACAAGCGCCAGGACAACCCACCCCAACCTGAGTCCAGCCCCTCACCTAGCAACCCCTGGTGATGCTCCACCCACTTCAGTATAAAAGACGTCACGGTTGTTTTTCCTGAGTTCATCTCAGAGTTCGATGTTTCGTTGTTGTTAAAATGCAGTACCGCTAATAACTAATTATCTATCAGTAAAAACGAAAAAACTTATTTACGGGCTCTTAAATCAACCGGACGACTGCTCACGGACCATATCCGGTCCGCGCCGGATGTGGTCCGTCAAAAAAAGCGGTCCCCGCTAGAGAGAGCGTGTATAGCAGTTAGCAGCCAGTGTGTTACTCTGCAGCCTTATTGCTTGTTTTCGAAGAGTCAGACGAAGAGTTTTTAACATGGAGGGTGAACTTATGGATGTTTCTCAGCGGCCTACGCGACGCGTCAGCGCCTCATTTGCCCTGCCCAAAATGGCGTCTGCCTCTGGGTCTGACTCAGGGTCCCCTTTGGAGGGCGGAGTTAATGTAAACAGATTTTTGAAGGGCGTGGCCTTATCATAAACAGCTCGTTCAGAACGGAAGTCAGAAAAGGCACAACTAGAAAGGGGATATTTTATTATCTAAGAATTATTTTGTGCATTAAATTGAATGAACATGGTCTGGATAGCCCACAGACATACCATAAACATTTATAGGACCAATATTTGGTCTCCTTTAATAAGTGAAAAAATAACCGAAACGGTACGCAGGTGGACCAAACCAAATGTGCCGTACCAAAATGGTTCGGTACACCCACGTGTACCGTTACATGCCTAAAGTACACGCTTGAAGCCCAGTCACAAGAATCTGCCATGAGCTGTGTGTGCAGCTTGTTTTTATACTCTTATCAGTTCAGCTGAGCTCACACACTTGGAGGCGTCCTTGGAGTGCCAACTCTTGTCATCCAGCTTTCTTCTAACCCAAACATATGGTTCATGGGCAGAGTTAGCATTCTCAGCTATGGTAGTTAAAAACATCTACAGTATAAACTTTAACCAAAAATTCCCAAACTCTGTCCCTTACGTTAAAGAGAGGCTGAGGTCATCAAATCGGAGAAGATTTGGATGGGAATTCAAGCCCGACAGCCAAGACATCAACGCCCTCTGTCATTCAGTATTTTGGCTCTGCCTTTTGCACACCCTGGCATGTACATTCAGTGCAGCATATGTGTATTTGCACCACATGGCTTCTCAGCGTGCAGCTTTGTGCATGATCCATTTGGCTCCTATGTTTTACCCACAACCTGGCACGCTTAGTTTCATGTGAATGTGTGTGTGTTCCTGTAAAAACCAGCCTTCTGTGTTCTCGCCCTAACAGAGCCCTTATGATCAGAGAGATACATCAGCACACACACATAGACGTACACACGGAGCACAATGGCAGCAGGCGCCGGGTCGAGTATCATAGCCTGGGACGTTTCCATGGTAGCCTTGACAGGAAGTGCATTACAGCTCCCATGTGCTCTTGCACTGCTGCTGTAATTGTTAATATCTTTTATTTATTTTAGATTTCCATCCAATTTTTTTTACACACTCATTACAGTCAACACTGTTTATTCCGCGCATAAAACAGTCTTTTGGTTTATTATTTTTTTGGATTTGGGTTTTCTTTTCATCATGCTGTATATTTTACTGATATCTTTTAAAATTAAACGTGCTGCATTGTACGTTTAAAATGTTCATGCAGGCATAGAAGCGCTCCGATTTAATGTTAATAATTTAAAAAGTCTTCGAGCCGAGTCGGCGTTAATTAAATGGAGAGTCAAACGCAAGACGTTAATGGCAATTGCTTCACTTACAAACATCGATAGTACAACAGCTTCTGATTGATTGGAACAATCAATTTTAATTTATATCAGATGTTCAGCAGAGCTTTCTCTATGGATAGTGAGGTGACTCTTTTATTTTTCTTGCCTCCCTCATAGAAAATTCAGCTAACAAAGATAAAAAGACTTGACAGAGACTAAAACAAAAGCAATAAAAGATAATTCACTCACAGTAAAATGATTTTGCCACTGCTGTTAGTTAACTGCAGCAGAGAAGTTTATGTACTGAGGAGCAGTTTGACGACAGACGGATCATTTCCGTTTACAAGGTTTTTCAACTATTTTATTGAAAGAACTGGAACACTGATTAGGCTGTGGTCTGTTTGTCTTTTGCTCTTCTGACTTTATTACACTGAAACATTTGTACTTGCTGAGATACAATGATGCACTAAGCTTAGTAGATTTTGGTCTTTTATAGAAGTTTTTTATGTTGGTTTTAATTTTAACCATTGAAAAATCATCTTAACCTAGAAGATGTGTCATTTATTGAGCGTTCACCTGGCGTTTACGTTTTTTAAAACTACATACTGTATGTGGATTTTTTTTATCCATCCATCCATCCATCCATCCATCCATCTTCTTCCGCTTATCCGGGGTCGGGTCGCGGGGGTAGCAGCCTAAGTAGGGAGGCCCAGACTTCCCTCTCCCCAGCCACTTGGAGCAGTTCCTCCGGGGGAATCCCAAGGCGTTCCCAGGCCAGCCGAGAAACATAGTCCCTCCAGCGCGTCCTGGGTCTTCCTCTGGGTCTCCTCCCGGTGGGACGTGCCCGGAACACCTCACCAGGGAGGCGTCCAGGAGGCATCCTAACCAGATGCCCGAGCCACCTCAACTGGCTCCTCTCGATGTGGAGAAGCAGCGGCTCTACTCCGAGTCCCTCCCGGATGACTGAGCTTCTCACCCTATCTCTAAGGGAGAGTCCAGCCACCCTGCGGAGAAAACTCATTTCAGCCGCTTGTATCCGAGATCTTGTTCTTTCGGTCATAACCCAAAGCTCATGACCATAGATGAGGGTGGGAACGTAGATCGATCGGTAAATTGAGAGCTTTGCCTTTTGACTCAGCTCTCTCTTCACCACGACAGACCGGTACAGCGCCCGCTTCACTGCGGACGCTGCACCTATCCGCCTATCGATCTCACGCTCCAGTTTTCCCTCATTCGTGAACAAGATCCCGAGATACTTAAACTCCTCCACTTGGGGCAGGACCTCCTCCCCGACCCGGAGAGGGCATGCTACCCTTTTCCGGCTCAAGACCATGGCCTCGGATTTGGAGGAACTGATCCTCATCCCGGCCGCATCACACTCGGCTGCAAACCGCTCCAGTGAAAGCTGTAGATCACGATCTGATGAAGCCAATAGGACCACATCATCTGCAAAAAACAGAGAAGCGATTCTAAGGTCACCAAAACGGATCCTCTCAACACCTTGGCTGCGCCTAGAAATTCTGTCCATAAAAGTTATGAACAGAATCGGTGACAAAGGGCAACCTTGGCGGAGTCCAACTCTCACCGGAAACGAGCCTGACTTACTGCCGGCAATGCGGACCAAGCTCTGACACCGGTCGTACAGGGACCTAACAGCCCTTATCAAAGGGCCTGGTACCCCATACTCCCGGAGTACCCCCCACAGAACCCCCCGAGGGACGCGGTCGAATGCCTTCTCCAAGTCCACAAAACACATGTAAACTGGTTGGGCAAACTCCCACGCACCCTCCAGGACCCTGCTGAGGGTGTAGAGCTGGTCCAGTGTTCCACGACCAGGACGAAAACCACACTGCTCCTCCTGAATCCGAGGTTCGACTATCCGACGGACCCTCCTCTCCAGAACCCCTGAATAGACCTTACCAGGGAGGCTTAAGAGTGTGATCCCCCTATAGTTGGAACACACCCTACGGTCCCCCTTTTTAAATAGGGGAACCACCACCCCAGTCTGCCAATCCAAGGGAACTGCCCCCGATGTCCACGCGATATTGCAGAGTCGCGTAAGCCAACACAACCCTACAACATCCAGAGCCCTAAGGAACTCCGGGCGAATCTCATCCACCCCCGGAGCCTTGCCACCGCGGAGCTTTTTAACCACCTCGGCGACCTCAGCACCAGAGATCGGAGAACCCGACCCAAAGTCCCCAGGCTCTGCTTCCTCAGTGGAAGACGTGCCAGTAGGATTGAGGAGGTCTTCGAAGTATTCCGCCCACCGACTCACAACATCCCGAGTTGAGGTCAGTAGCACGCCACCTCCACCATAAATGGTGTTGGTCTCGTACCTCTTTCCCCCCCTGAGACGCCGGATGGTGGACCAGAATCGCCTCGAAGCCGTACGGAAGTCATTCTCCATGGCCTCTCCGAACTCCTCCCACGCCCGAGTTTTTGCCTCAGCAACCACCCGAGCCGCATGCCGCTTGGACTGCCGGTACCTATCAGCTGCTTCCGGGGTCCCACAAGCCAAAAAGGCCCAATAGGACTCCTTCTTCAGCCTGACAGCATCCCTCACTGCCGGTGTCCACCACCGGGTTCGAGGGTTGCCACCTCGACAGGCACCAACAACCTTGCGGCCACAGCTCCGATAAGCTGCCTCGACAATAGAGGCGCGGAACACGGCCCACTCGGACTCCATGTCCCCCGCCTCCCTCGGAACGTGTTCAAAGCTCTCCCGGAGGTGGGAGTTAAAGCTCCGTCTTACGGGAGACTCTGCCAGACGTTCCCAGCAGACCCTCACGATACGTTTGGGTCTGCCAGGTCTGACCGGCATCCTCCCCCACCATCGGAGCAAACTCACCACCAGGTAGTGGTCAGTAGACAGCTCCGCCCCTCTCCTCACCCGAGTGTCCAAGACATGCGGCCGCAGATCAGATGAGACGACAACAAAGTCGATCATCGAACTGCGACCTAGGGTGTCCTGGTGCCAAGAGCACATATGGACACCCTTATGCTTAAACATGGTGTTCGTTATGGACAATCCATGACGAGCACAGAAGTCCAATAACAGAACACCACTCTGGTTCAGATCAGGGGGGCCGTTCCTCCCAACCACACCCCTCCAGGTCTCACTGTCATTGCCCACGTGAGCGTTGAAGTCCCCCAGTAGAACAAGGGAGTCCCCAGGAGGCGCACTCTCCAATACCCCCTCCAAGGACTCCAAAAAGGGTGGGTAGTCTGAGCTGCCGTTTGGTGCATAGGCACAAACAACAGTCAGAGCCCGTCCCCCCACACGTAGGCGAAGGGAGGCTACCCTCTCGTTCACCGGGGTGAACCCCAACGTACAGGCACCAAGATGGGGGGCAACCAGTATGCCCACTCCTGCTCGGCGCCTCTCACCAGGGGCAACTCCAGAGTGGAAGAGTGTCCAACCCCTCTCAAGGAAACTGGTTCCAGAGCCAGAGCCATGCGTTGAGGTGAGTCCGACTATTTCTAGTCGGAACCTCTCAACCTCACACACTAGCTCAGGCTCCTTCCCCACCAGAGAGGTGACATTCCATGTCCCAATGGCCAGCTTCTGTAGCCGAGGATCAGACCGCCAGGGTCCCCGCCCTCGGCCGCCACCCATCTCACATTGCACCCGACCCCTTTGGCCCCTCCCACAGGTGGTGAGCCCATGGGAAGGGGGACCCACGTCTCCTCTTCGGGCTGTGCCCGGCCGGGCTCCATGGGTAAAAGCCCGGCCACCAGGCGCTCGCCAGCGTGCCCCACCTCCGGGCCTGGCTCCAGAGTGGGGCCCCGGTGACCCGCGTCCGGGCGAGGGAAAACTTAGTCCATTAATTGTACTCATCATAGGGGTTTTTGGGCTGCACTTTGTCTGATCCCTCACCTAGGACCTGTCTGCCTTGGGTGACCCTTCTAGGGGCATGAAGCCCCTGACAGCATAGCTCCTAGGATCATTGGGACACTCAAACCCCTCCACCACGGTAAGGTGGCAGCCCAGGGATTTTTTTTATATGTGTAAAAATAAACTGCTGATTTTATATAGAAAGTTTTAAAGGTAACATATTTATAATGAGAAAATGACTAATCTGGCTCTAGAAAGATTTTTCTTAAAGTTTAATAAGTTGAAAAACATTAACCGTGGCTTTCTCCACAAGATTTACATGTAGCTTTCTTCCATTTTCTTTTCGCTTTGCTCTTGAAGCTGCGTTACACTTTCTTTTAGCGCTCTTACAAATTAACAGGCCAGATCTCACTTGGCAAGGGGCAAAAAGGGGATGCAGACTAATTGTGTCGAGGTTGCTGAGAGCGGGACAGTTCGCTGACAGAGAGAGAAATAAACAAGCTTTTTAGATGGGAAGTTTGAGAGCAGAGACGTAGGAGAGCAGCGTGACACAGAAATGAAAATCCATGTTTCCTGGTTCTTTAGGTCCAGCAGAAACACAAAATAAAGTCACATAAGGTGCAGCGCTGTTGGTGATTGACATAAAAAAAATAGTGAGTGAGTTAAACAGCTTATTAGAAACATGAGTTAATAAAACAATTAACTCTAAGGATTTGTGTGTCAATAATGTAGCCATAAAGCTATAATTCATTAATGCTCAGGTTTTCAGTTTAAACTTCTAATCCTGACCTCCACATTATTTACATAGTTTAGTAATTGCACCTTATAAGGTTCAAGGGTCCCAAATATAGCAAAGATATAAAGTAAAAAAAGAAACAATATACGAGGATCAACGCTAAACAATAATAATGTAAAATAATACAGTGTATGAAACTGCAGCCTGAACATGAGTCTGTTGTGAGCAGATGGATAAGAAATCAGCAGTATGGATAATCAGCAGCATGAATAATCAGCAGTATGGATAATCAGCAGTATGGATAATCAGCATGGATAATCAGCAGCATGCATGGATAATCAGCATGGATAATCAGCATGGATAATCAGCAACATGCATGGATAATCAGCAGCATGGATAATCAGCAGCATGGATAATCAGCAGCATGGATAATCAGCAGCATGGATAATCAGCAGCATGGATAATCAGCAGCATGGATAATCAGCAGCATGGATAATCAGCAGCATGGATAATCAGCAGCATGGATAATCAGCAGCATGGATAATCAGCAGCATGGATAATCAGCAGCATGGATAATCAGCAGCATGGATAATCAGCAGCATGGATAATCAGCAGCATGGATAATCAGCAGCATGGATAATCAGCAGCATGGATAATCAGCAGCATGGATAATCAGCAGCATGGATAATCAGCAGCATGGATAATCAGCAGCATGGATAATCAGCAGCATGGATAATCAGCAGCATGGATAATCAGCAGCATGGATAATCAGCAGCATGGATAATCAGCAGCATGGATAATCAGCAGTATGGATAATCAGCAGCATGGATAATCAGCAGCATGGATAATCAGCAGCATGGATAATCAGCAGCATGGATAATCAGCAGCATGGATAATCAGCAGCATGGATAATCAGCAGCATGGATAATCAGCAGCATGGATAATCAGCAGTATGGATAATCAGCAGCATGGATAATCAGCAGCACAGATAAAGTGACAAATCTCCAATTGAGCCTTGTTTTGAAGGATATGGCCTCATAGAAAAATGACATGGAATAATCTTTCTTTTAATAAATAATAGTGTATTGTATTCTATGTGAAACTTGATTAAAAGCAGCATTGAGGCCTCTTTCTTCATATTTAAAAAAAATTCAAACAGCTCTTTGCTGTCATACATTTTTTTTGTATTTCACCTACTTCCATACCCCCTCCCCCAAAGAAAAAATAATAATAAAAAAAACCCATAAACAACAGCATCAGGGAGTTATATCCAAATTAATTTTGTAATACATATTACTTTTTAAACGCAAGCTCATGGATTTTATGCAATATTAAACATTTTAGTAACTTCTCAACAAAACCGGACAACATCAACAACTTATACGGCTTCTTCTACATCAATTTTACCGGTATGTAGATTTTTAGTTGAATGAAGTTAATACAATAATACAATACAATACAACTTTATTTATAAAGCACTTTAAAACAACACTGTTGGCCAAAGTGCTGTACACTAACACAGACAAGCATACAACTATAAACTCAACAAATACTTTTATAATTTCAGGCTTTTTGACATGATGAAATTTATTTAAAATGTTAAAGCCGAACTATGTTACGGTTTGATTATTCTGTCGGGAGTATCATTAAGAAAACAACCAGTGAATGGATGGAGCCTCTAACTGTTTAAGCTGCATAAACTGGTTATGCGTTCACCCCCTGATAACAGTGTTTTAACGAAGCCTCCTTTGTGAGACCAAAGTCTTTGACTTTTAGTTTTATGTGGCCAGACAAACCAAAAATCTCACTTCATAGTACAACCCTCGGAGCTATAAACATCTGTTTTTAGAAGAAAAAAAACCAATTGATCAAGATCTACAAAGTATGCTAATTAGTGGGGACTTTAAGTAAACAAATGTTACTCTAATTTAGATAATTTACCAAATAAACAGAGCTTTAAAAATTAGTAAAAGGACTAAAGGTTTACTGTACTGCGGTTGCTAATAGGCTCTTTGCACCTACGGCGCTGACGTCACATCCGCCTGAGCGGATGCGGCTCGCTAGCTTCCGCTTTGAGGAACTTAGACAGCTAGAAAAGAGAAACTCGCGTTTCAGAAGCAAGTTAAACATTATCACGAACACTGTTGTGTCCCTAAGCATGCTGGTGTAATGGTCTTTTAAGTTTCCACGGACCTTTTTTTTTTGGATATTTTATTTTTTTCGGATTCTTTTAATTTTCCACGGAGGATTCTCCAGACACAGAAAATTGCACGTCTGCGAGTTCACATTGAGCGTGCAATCCGAAGGGATTGCATATATACACATGTATGTGTATATAAACATATATATTATGCACATAGATGTGTATATACACATATATATTATGTGTATATATACACAATATATATGTATACATATATATTATGTATATATACAGATGTATGTGTATATACACATATATATTATGTGTATATACACATATATATTATGTGCATATACACATATATATTATGTGTATATATACACAATATATATGTGTATACATATATATTATGTGTATATATACACAATATGTGTATACATATATATGTTTATATAC
>JBBPBX010005556.1:22121-38234 GCA_038048925.1 Garcialebias charrua | reverse complement strand
ATATATATTATGTGTATATATGCATATATATATTATGTGTATATATGCATAATATTGTTGATAGCGTGATATCAACAATTGATATCCCACTATCAATTGTTTGAAGTATTAATAAACTTACCCTGATGCATGCTCAATAATCCAGGTAGAAAAATATATATATAAAAAAAGAAGCTAAGTCTGGTCCTCTGGACATTCAAAAAACAAATACTGTAGACATTTTTTTGTTGTTGCTTTTTTTGAATGTCCAGAGGACCAGACGTAGCTTTTTTAGAAATTTAATGAACTTTTTACAGTAGCTTGCCTGGTTAATTATCAAAACAAACCTCGTCAGTGCATGGGCTAAGGGAAAGAATTTCTGATGGACATTGTCCACACGAAATTAGTTCTCACAGAAGCATTTAAATGTATTTTTATCGTTATGAACTGATTGCATATCAAATTTCATGAATAAATGTGAAGACAAATAAACATTTCTTGTTTTTCACATTTCACTTGCTTTTATAAAAAAACACGGGCAAGCTAAACAAACTAAATTACAGGCCAGAGCTGACATTAGTGCAACTTGAAATTCATTTATTTTGTAAAACAAATCAGAACAAACAAATTCTTCAAATGATAAATTGTAATAAAACAAAGTGTCTTTTTTTTTCTTTTGAATTTCATAGTATCTACAGCACACAACCTATTCAAAAACATAAAATAGAAGTGGTCACAGTTCTGTCTGATTATTTTTTGATCTTCCATCCAGTCGCTGCCAGACACTCTCGGTTGGTGACAGATGATGTGTCCAAATCGCAGTACAGTATACCTCTGCCACTCTAAGCAGACAGGTCAGGAAGAGAGCCAGTCATTCCTCTGAAGAGGGTATCCGTACTCCTTTGAATAAAACATCACACAGATGTATTTAACTCGGGGCTAAAATATATGTATGGTAGCAAGACATGAAAATGATATATTGCCAGTATTATTTACCGTAATCCTCCTTTACACAGTCGACCCAGGCCACCATCTTGCCAACTGGACCTGGTTTTGCACCCTGTGAAATCCAGAACCAGCCACACAGGAACAACTGCACGTCACCATTACAACAGGAACGGAATCTCTTGAGGACAGCCTGTTGACAGATCATATTACACATTTTGTTAAGGTTTTCTTTCAAACTGTTGGCATGAAATGGAGTGCCCTCCTTAAAACAGTGAAAAATACTATGACCAAATGGAACTCATGTTTACAGCACGGGAAGTCATTTACAGTCATCAACAAATTAGCATATGCTTTATGATGGGGCTGGTTTGTGAGATTGATCAGTATACCAATATTCTAATCTTAGATGTCGTGTTTTCACAGCTGCAAGCAAAATCATTAACAGAAATAAAGACTTGAAAACCTCAGTCATTTTTATTACAAAAATAAATGAAATTAAAAAAAATTATTTAGTAAATTAAGCTATTGAAATTAATGAACTTTTGTGAATACTACATTTGTTGAATATGACTGTACATTAGGAGAGGTGCTCTCATCTTTTTAGGAATGTTTCACATCTAAAATAGTTTAGTAAATGAAACTTTATATACCAGCTTTCAAGATATAAAGATTACAAACTGCTTCACAATCAACATTAAAACAAAACATGTGGAACTAGTCTTGCTTTTAATGTTATGATGAAAAAAATGTCCTGATAAAATGAGGAGGGGGCTGTAAACACTGTCCCATTTGAGCTCTTAACAAAATGCATGCAAAAAAAAATAATAAAATAACACGGAACCCATGGAACATGGCCATATAATAAATTTGAACCAGAACAGTCAGTTGAACTTTTAAACTATGAGGTTTGTCGTGTTTCTTTATGGATCTGAAGCTAAAAGAACCGCAACCTGTCCTGTTACCTCGTCTCTGTTTGACACTATCAACAGCAAAAAAGCAATATATACTGAAAACAAATAGAAATTATTAGGTTAAACATTGTCCGATTGAATAACTGAGAATGTTCAGGTACTTTATTGGTACATTTTTATACCAAAATCACCGGTAAAAATGCCTGCTAGCATTAGCTAAAGCTAACGTTAGCCACACAATCGAAGCAAAGTAAAACTCACCTTCGTGTTTGTGGATGTAAGACGAGGCATACATCTTAAAGCCTTTCTCTAATTTAGTCGTTGGAGCTTTGGATGAGACTTACAAATGCGATTAACATCGTTAATAGTCAGCTTGGGCAAGCCCTGCAAACACGAACACCTCGAATAAAACGCCATGTTCAATAGACCGGAAGTGAGCGAACCGCATTGACCGGAACACGGAAGTTGACGTGCAAAGAGCCTATTAAGTTAGACCACTTGTCTACACATTCAGGGTGCTGTTTCAAACTATCGCCTCCTGCTGGCTGTTCAATAGATTGCAGGAAATCCTCTTCTGCATTGGCTTCACTTTTTAGACCTTAGGGCAAACCATAATAAATGCACTCCTATACGGTGCTTCGTTTGTTACACTGGAGCATCTCAACCAAAGACCAACATTGAGATAGATGGAGCTCCTCCTTAAATTAAAAGGAGGAATCAATCTGTTCCTATAGTTGTTAACATTATCAGTGCCATGTTTTTGTCCCTGTCTTCATGCTGGTCCTATCTCACAGCTCGGGTCACAGCTTCCTGCAGCGTTTCTCTCAGCGTCCGTTCATTATGCAACATCTTCCTCCTCCATGTTTCTTTCCCTTCACTTGTTCCTTCTATGCTTCTGCCTCTCTGAAAACAAAATTCTTCTGTTTATCCTTTGCAGCCTTCTCCATTCCTCTTATTTACTCTTTTTCTCTTGCTTGGCTTGCTGTGTTCATGTGGAGAGGGTCCCTCCAGAGGGATGAAAAACAACATGCATTTGAAGGAATGGGAAAGATGGAGTGTAGGGAGCAAATTAAGATGAACAGTATATGCTCACCTGAATATACTTTATGAAACGCTTATTTCTAATCTTTTATTTTCTTCTCCTCTCACTCCCCTTTGCTGGTAAAATAAAGGTCACTGGCATTGCAAAAGTCCTGTCAGCAAAGTTTTTTAGGCTGTATGCATCATTGTTATGTAAAAGAGCAGGCCTGTGAGGAATTATGAAAACACATTAAACCTGCATTTAAGTCTTTTTTTTATTATTATGAAGGGAAAATTATTGCAAAGCATAAAATATGCAATTTATTTGCATTTTCCAGTGACAGCTTTTGCAGCATACTGCAGCATTTTCTACAATTGCTCATTGTGAATGCTAAAACCTCCTTTTAGAATTACTTGAATGTCTCTAAAGCTGCATGTATCACTTTTTTTTGGCAACAGCTATTTGATAGATGACCACACAGTTGTGGACTGACTCTAAATGATGATGAGTTTTGCAGAACTTGGATTTTCTTCCATCCCCACCATAAGGTTCACATTTCTGGCTCTGAGTGAACCTTCTGAGCTCTTGAAATGCCTGACATTAAGTTCAGTGTACGCATGGCACTATTACGGTGCAGACCCTTGTCCTTCACTTCGCTTCAGACAAGGGTCTGGGACTTGAAAAACGATTCTTGCTGGAGGCGTGGCCTCTGCCTGAGGAACAAAACCATTGGATCTTAGAAAAATTTTGAACAGGTAAAGCATTCTGCTCCCTCCCCCTCAGAGCTCTGCCGAACTTGACATCTGCTCCGCCTCCTGCTGAATTTTCTCTCGCTGCCTGCATTCTGTGTTTATAACGTTTGAAAAAAATTAAATAAAACCATGTAGCGCTGGTCCAGAAGACCAGAAAATATGCAGGGACTCGGGCAGCAACGTAAAACCCTATTTTAATTCTCTCGTGACAACCTCAGTCATTTCCTTATTCTTTGCACCGCAGCGGCGCCGGAGAGAGAGGAGGAGGAGAGCGATCACTTGACTTTTGGCAAAAAAACAAAATAAAACTCCAGATAAGAGATTAAGAAGGGGAATTTAACACATTTGTGTCAAATATAAAACAGTCCTGCATCGCTTTGCATCGCTTTGAATGAGAACATGCGGCTGCGCGCTGGCACAGGTGGCACTCAGCGGAGAGGAGGAGGAGGAGGGAGCGATAACTTGACTTTTGGCCAAAAAAACAAAAGAAAACTCCAGATAAGGGATTAAGAAGGGGAAATTAATAAATTTGTATCACATATAAAACAGTCCTGCATCGCTTTGCATCGCTTTGAATGAGAACATGCGACTGCTCGCTGGCTGCGCTGGGACAGGTGGGGGCGTGGGTTAGGGGCCAAAAACTCCGCCCCTTCTGTTCTCTGATTGGTCCGGTCAAAAATCTACCGGAGAAATGTTGTCTATGGCAGAAGTCCCAGACTGTGCAGTGAAGGGAAATGAGAATTGAGCGGAGCTGTGCAGGAAGGCGAGGGCCAGGCTAATGGCACTCATGAAATTGGTATGAATTGAAACAAGTGGCTTTTATCAGTAGTTTTTGCTGAGGCATTTTAAATAAAATTAAAGAAGTTGCAATATGCTTCATTTAGATTAATTATTTTAATAATCCTTCATATTTTAGTATAAAGGAAAACAAAGTGAAGGCAAAAGTAAAGTGAGTACGGGAAAACATTTAATCTGTTTGTTTAAATTACAAAATAAGGCCTGCAGTCAGAAGAACACTTTCTACAGTTGTGCATGGTGGAGGTTTAGGGATGCACGATATTATCGACATGGTATTGGTATCGGTCAATATTAGCGATAAAGTTAAATATTGGACATCGGCCATTCCATCAAAATAACTCACCGATATAAAAGGTGCTGTTAGTGTTACATCATTTTCAGCCCCTTTTTGGCATCTGCATTTGGTAGCAGGCCAAACTGACAAAGACCATGCAGAATAGTGTAGTATTTAAATTCCACAGCAGAGAAACCTATGTACCCTCTGTAAGTAGGTCTAGGGAAAAAATATCGGTATTGTTATTGGTTATTGGCCAAATAAGTTTTAACATATCAGATATCGGCCAAAAATCCAATATTGTGCTTCCCTGTGGAGTTTCGATTATAATACGGCCTTGCTTTGGTGTTTGCTTTACTGGATGCACATGGAAGCCATTCTCAACGTCCTCTTATTTTCTTGTTTGTTCGTATTTTAAAAATTCTGTAATCAAAGTTTTGTTTTTCATTAGTTTTGCTCAGCAACTTCAGCAGTTACGTTCTCGTTAAATCCATAAAACGCTGTTATTGTAGCTGTTCATTTATAACATACTTACAATTTTCATGAAATACTGTAGTAATGACCACAACGTTGCTAAAATGATACAGAGCTAAAGGCACCCTGAGGTATTTTGGAACATCTGTTAAACATTATCCCACATTTGATTCAACAATCTCACTAAAATGTGTTAATGTGATTTTGTAGCTCTCTATTAGGTGAAACTCAAGAGAGGAGTTGTCAGCACGTCCTATTTACCTGATGCTGACATGTTAAAGCATCTACAATGCTATGGAGAAATCAAGACAAAGTCCTCATAATATCTCCTGCAGCATTGTTTGTTGTAATAGTTGGTAAATAATCAAAATAAATGAACCAGCTTGGTCCATACCAAGAGTTTATAGTGGTTCATAGAGCCATACCATACCATACCATACAACTTTATTTATAGAGCACTTTTTGCACCCAACAGGACCAAAGTGCTGTACACACAATCACAAAATACAATACAATCATAAAATGGAAGGGACTAAAAACAGTACTAAAATAATAAATTATGAATACAATAAAACAATAAAACAAAGTTAAAACATCTCAGATTGTACCAAAAGCCAAAGAAAAAAGATGGGTTTTAAGAAGAGACTTAAAAACAGCAAGTGAAGAGGCCTGTCTTATGTCTAATGGGAGGTCATTCCAGAGCTTAGGAGCTACCACAGAGAAAGCACGGTCCCCTCTAAGCTTGCGCTTTGTCCTCGGTACCCTCAGAAGCAACTGGTCAGCTGACCTGAGCGAACGAGAGGGTGTGTAGTAATGCAGCAGCTCTGACAGGTATGGAGGGGCATGGCCATTTAGAGCTTTAAAAGTAAATAAAAGTATTTTAAAATGAATCCTGTAACGCACCGGTAACCAGTGCAAAGATGCCAAAACAGGGGAAATGTGATCAAATTTTCGTGTACCTGTTAAGAGTCGTGCAGCTGCATTTTGAACCCTCTGAAGCTGGGAAGTACACAGATCACTAATACCAACATAAAGTGAATTACAGTAATCCAGCCGTGTGGTCACAAATGCATGGATTGCTGTTTCAAAGTGCTGTCTAGGAAGGATGGCTTTTACTTTGGCTAGCTGCCTCAAATGAAAAAAGCTGGATTTTACAACTGCTTTAATCTGAGACTCCAGCCTAAGACCAGCATCCAGCTTGACCCCTAGATTTGTAACAACTGGCCGGACATACTGAGCCAAGGAGCAATCGGACAGAGAGTCTTCAGTCGAATTGCCAAAAATCACCACCTCTGTTTTGTCTTCGTTAAGTTTTAAGAAGTTTAGGGCCATCCAGGCCTTCAAATCTTCCAAACATAGGAACAGAGACCGAAGAGAGGCAGAGTCTGCTTTCTTTAAAGGTACGTAGATCTGTGTGTCATCTGCATAACAATGAAAAGCAATCCCGTATTTCCTAAAAACAGAACCAAGCGGAAGGATGTACAACAAAAATAAAAGAGGGCCCAAAACTGAGCCCTGCGGAACACCACATGAGAGTGGAGCAGAGGAGGACCTATGTCCATCAAGACAGACACAAAAAGTACGCTTGGTCAGATAAGATTTAAACCAATCTAAGGCTATATGACCAATGCCCACCCACTGTTCCAAACGTGTGATTAAAATGTTGTGATCCACTGTGTCAAACGCAGCTGATAGATCCAACAACACCAAAACAACGCAGTCACCAGAATCAGTCGCCAAGAATATATCGTTAAAAACTTTTAAAAGAGCTGACTCTGTGCTATGAAATGATTTAAAACCGGACTGAAAAACCTCTAAAATATTATTTTCAATGAGATAGGCCATTAGCTGATTATAAACTACCTTCTCAAGAATTTTCGAAACGAAGGGCAATTTAGAAATTGGTCTGTAGTTCGCCAGGACAGCAGTATCCAAGTTTGATTTCTTAATTAGAGGCTGGACAACTGCATGTTTCAAATTTTCAGGAACAGCACCTGAGGACAGGCTACTATTCACAAGAGCAAGGATCGAAGGACCTATAGAAAGAAAAACCTCATTGAATAGTCGAGGTGGAATAGCATCGTCTGGAGAACCAGTTGGTTTTAAGTGGCTAACGACCTCCTGCAGGGAATGCAAAGTCACACATTCAAAGCTATGAAAAATAGCAGAGCAAGGCACAGTATCTACAGGGTCATGAACAGTGGGTATGATCTGGGCCCTAATAGAAGTGACTTTCTCAACAAAGAAGTGTAAGAAACTTTCACCAGAAGTGATTATATCTGCAGAAAACATTAAAGCTAGAGATCCTTTTATAAACTGGCATCAAACTAATAAGAAATAGTGAATTAAATAATCAGACCATATTAAAATCCAAAAGAGTAAAACTTTGAGCATTTTATAAGAGAATGGGATTTTAAACTGGTACTGTAGTTTAGGATATAATACCAGCCATCAGATGCATTTTAATATCAGGCACTGGTGCCTTGACTAGTTTTAACAGCAGAATGCTTCATCAATCATTTGCACAATCAGTAGATGTGCAACACGGACGAGAATCTTCACAACCACTAAATTAGTCAGCATAATAAAACCGTAGCACTAATATAAATAAACGCCTCGTTTTACCACTCTTGTTTTTAGCATTTAGCAGGAATAGTTTATTCTGTTTGTAGGTCCTTTACCTACTTGCATCATCTTGGATGTTTATGCGCGTCGGTGTGTTGAGCTAGCTGCATGTCACAAGGCTCTTATGAAGTAGGTTATGAATGAACAGTGTGTGCTGCAGCTTCAACAGAAGTTGTAATACAATTTCCTTTATGGAAGGATGGTGGTGAGGAACAAGAAATATTAAAAGCAGTGTTCAACACATTTCATTTCCCCCACGATCGTCTATTTAGCCTCGATTAAATCAATGTGATGGCATGAAAGAGAAAATAAAGAAGGGAACAAAGGATTTAGAAAACCAGAAAATTTACATTAATGCAGTGATAAGTCAGATCTTTCTGCCGGAGTGAAATTTGATCTCACAGCAGAATTTTTTTAGCAAAAGCTTTGACTAGAAGTTGTTGCTTTGCATCCAAGTTTCTGTGCATTTCATTCAAATAGTTTTTTTAGTTTACTGAGTCTCCTGAATAAACTTTTTCCACAATTCGGCAAACTGATGACAGCTGTGATCAGCTGTCACTGTTTAAGGTCAGAAACAAAAAGGATTCAAAAAATTAAAATCTCTCAGACTAATAGCAGCTGACAGGTTCAACCTCCAACAGCAGGACAGCCTTGACATTTAGTTGGTGTTTGTGCGTGAGACAGAGGCTGGGTGTGTTTCCTGGCTGGCTTGAATGGTCTGTATACGTCAGTACGTTCCTTGTTAGTTGACCTTTGCTTTCTTTGTTTTCTCAGTTTTCAAAACTTCTGAATATCAAAAGGATGTTGGGAAGATTATTATTATTATTATATTTTGTCCTTTGGGAGGTTGTGCTGCCACTTCGTTAGGTGGACAATTAAGCCAAAAACAAAAGCTTGGCTGCAATTTAAACTCATTGTTCCTCAGTTAATAGATAGTTCACAGCAACACACTCTTTGCTGTGGACTTTAGTTTGGAGCAGTCTTTTCTTGAGTGGAATGATTTTACATATCGTAATAAAAAAGAAAAACAAGAATTGGGTGCACAAGTTTAAATTCATTGTGGGTTTTCTTAAAGTGCAGTTCAAGAATCTGGAGGTAGTCTTTATTTTTATTAACATAATAACTTTGTGCAATGCACCAGGACAGAATGCTACCACCATCATGCTTGGCAATTGGAACAGTGTTCTTAATTTTGAAAGCTTGTTCTTAGAAGTGGGTAAAGGTAATGGATGGATGGATCAACATCGAAACATACTACAGTACTGTATTGTGGCCAAATAGCTAAATTTTCGTCTCATCTGACCAAAAACATTTCTGCATTCGGCTCGTCGATGTGGACAGCTGCAAGTATCAGCTTATCTTTAAGGTGCTATTTTTTAAAGCAGGGGCTTCTTTGTTGGCTCACTTTAAATTTGTGACTATGTTAAACTGGCCATGTTTTAGACACTGACACTGTTGTTCCAGCAGTTTCCAGTTCATAGCAGGCTTGAGCCTTAATGATTTCACTGAATTCCTTAGGCTTCCCCATCACTCTGACCATCATCCATCCATCCATCCATCCATCCATCCATCCATCCATCCATCCATCATCTTTACCTGCATTTCGGGTCACTGGTGTCCATGTCCAGCCAATGCAGCCATCACTGTGAGAGAAGTGGGGCGACACGCTGAACAGGTCTCCAGTCCATCACAGAGACACATAGAAACAAATGAGACAAGCAACCATTCACTCTCTCTCTCTCACACCAAGAGACAATTTAGAGTTACCAGTCAGGCTAACATGCATGTTTTTAGTCTGTGTGAGGAAACTGGAGTACCCAGAGAAATCCCACTGAGAGAACATGCAAACTCCACCCAGAAAGGCCCCTGTCTGAGATTTGAACTGGCGACCCTCTCGCTGATAGGCAGCAGTTCTATCAGCTGTGACACTGTGCCACCTGGTATGGGCCATGCCAAGTTTAAACCATAATAGGATCCTCAGCAACACTTACTAACAGATTTAGGTGAACATGAGTATATATTTGAGTGTGTATACAGTATATAAATTTGACCCTCTGCTAAGTAAAATACAGTAAATATAAATTATAGCTCTTTAAACAAATATTAAAGTTATCCACTCTGATAAAAAAAACTATTAAAATAAATCATTAAAAACAAAACTGATGTGTAAACCTCTGTTTGCAGCTATGTAGTAATATAGGATGAGGTCAGTTTACTGACTTACCTATATTTTAGATGTATAAATTGGCAGGGTTTAGACTGACACAAAAATACATCATTAATTAAACGGGTTCTCTCTTTTTCAGCTTAATACCAATAATTCTATACCTTGACCAGATGTAATTCACAGGAAACGTTAAACTTATGTTGGCACAGCAGGACTGGACCATTTATTTAACATAATTGTAAATTACATCACACATTTGTACATGATTGGTTGATTATTTTTCCTATAATTAACTTCAGCACAGATGAAATATAGGAACAACAGAACAAGTGAAGGATGATATTTTACTCATTTCTGCAGGTACATTAACTTAGTTTCTGGCTTAGGAAGATAAAGGTTTAGGAGGAGAAAAATGGAGGAAGAAAAGTTAAGAGTCAGGGAGTTATCTTGATGTGTTTTAACCAGAAACATGGCAGTTCTCCGGCCGATTAAAGCTACACGTTGGTACCCTTGGCAAAGCATTTGACGACTTTTTACCTCGTGAAGATGGTCAGTCTCCCTCGGTCCAGTTTGGTCAGTTCGTTTACCATTCTCAGCGTCTCCAGACGTGCGCCTTGACTCGAACCGAAAGTAACGGCAGCTCCTGGTGTTGTTTTCAAGATAAGACGTTCCTTAAAGGAATGTCAATAAAAGAGAGCTTTTCAGCTGTTGAAGATGGCTTATAACTTGGCATGTTATAAGTCTTTAACTGAATGACATGGTCATTAGCGTGTTGACCAGACGATCATCAGTTCTTTGGGGAACCTCATCAGGGGTTGAGGACCTCAGCAAACTCTAAGGAAAACAGGAAGTCAGAGCTCTTTTAAGGCTAACTTGACCTAGAAAGACGTAGCTCTTTCTCATTCGGTCTGTTAGGCCAGGAGCCACTGAGAGGAGGCATAAGTTAGATTAAAAATGTCAGAAAGGATAAGAAAGTTAGTTTAAGACGCCAGTCTCATGATACAGCAGATTTAGAACTTTCTTAACTCATTACCAACATTGTTGTATGAATAAACAAACGTCATCAGAGCATAACATATGGGACCTATTAATGATAATAGCTTGATTATTAAATAGGACAAAAACAAAAGTCTCTGGGTGTCTAGATTGTCCTGAGCTCAAGCTAAAATGAATGAGATAAAGTGTTCCTTTTATCTTCACATGCAAGTTCGAGAGGAGAGGAGAAATCCTCCATGTACAACATTTTGAATTAAGCAGAGTATTTGATTTATCTGACATTAAAATGTACTGATGCTCTTACAAATAAAATTATTCATTTGATAACATTTGAATTAACAAAATTAAAAGAAGTCTCTGGATGACTTAATTGCACCTTTGACACAGCAGTGAAACACAGTTTAACTCTCACAGAATAACACAGCTTAAAAGCACACATCATGAAAATGACAAAAGTTATTCTTTTGATCACATCAGCCTAAAATCAAAGATAGAAATAGTCTCTTTTGGTGACTATATTTATCAGATTACAGTTTAATGAATGATTTTGTAGTAAATGTCTTGCTTTACTGAGAGGTCAGTAAAGGTCATCACTGGACAGTTCAAAAACCTTAATTTGACCCTGGGTAGGTCCACTACAGCTATACTGTATACAGTAATTCAATATTATTCTTACACTTAGATTCTTCCCCTGTTCATAATTCTTGTACTCTTCTTTATTTTTTTCCTTTAGCCCAATTCCCACTTTCCGGCTCCTCCTCTCTCCTTCTGCTCATTGGCCCTCCAAGTTCATCAGGACCATGATGATCAGCAGCTCCGTGGAGGTGCCCAGCCCGGGCGGGATGAGTGGCCTCAGTGGACTGAGCGAAGCGGCTCGGAACGTGGTGCGCTCTTCCAGCATCTCAGGGGCTATGTACAACCTAGACAAAAGTCCGAGCAATGGGGGTCCAGATTCAGCATCCTTGCCCGGCACCAAGAAACGGCGCTCTAGTCTGGGTGCCAAAATGGTGGCCATTGTGGGGTTGTCACAGTGGAGCAGAAGCACACAGCAGCTCAACCAGCAAGGTACATTTACTGTCACAGTTGTTTCTATAGCATGTTTTTTTTTCACTATTTCATCCAACCAAATACTGTACATAGTTTTTATCAAATTTTTAATACATTTTATCAACTTTGATAATCCATTTTTCTCGTATTGGTTCTCTTTTCCATTGATCCTCTGTCAGTTTTCTTCTGTCTTTAATTTATCTTCACACATCTAATTAAATCAGTTTGATGAAGTCACACAATATCAACTAACATTCTTTAATGCTTTTGTGTACGATTGCTGTTAAAACATCAAATCTTGCATGGTAAAAGTGTTTAATTTTGTATTTGTACAACAATACTATCATCTTGTACTTTAAGATGAACTGTGTAGCTCACTGCTGTAATTATAGTACATGTAGGCCTGTCGCAATAAACAATAAATCAATTAATTGCACGATAAATGAAAAATTTCGACCTCATTTTAATTTATCGGCTTTATCATTTTTTCGCGTCTCTGTCTTTCTGAAGACACTGGATGACCAAAGGAACCTGAAAGTTATGCACCATAACTCATGTTCCCTGAAGGAAGGGAACGACGTGCAACATCAATGCTATGGGAAATTGCGCCCCCGCGCGATGACCTGAAGTAATACACTCACGCCTTTACGGCAGGGGCGTCAGCGTCATGCCAGAGTCCCCTCCCTCTGGGTATTTAAGACGCGGACGCCCATCCTACTTCCTCTAAAATGCACTTCACCGAGCTTTCAGCATTGAAAGGGCCAGGTATGTTGCACCTCGTTCCCTTCCTTCAGGGAACATGAGTTATGGTGCATAACTTTCAGTTCCCTTATCAGTCATGTCACTCGGTGCAACATAATTGCTATGGGAACGTAATTCAATCACGCCCTTGAAATGCTCAGTAAAATGCATGTGAGAACATCTGCCTTAATACGGCAGGCATTTCCCAGCCGCTCTCTACAAGGTATGTAGAGAGCACAGCCTGAGAAGAAAAATGCCACATGTAGAAACATCAGCCTGATGTTACCACTGGACACATAGATGAAACACCAGCTAGAGACAGCATAAGCGTGCTCCGCTAGTGTGATTACTCATCATCTCCTTTTTCCCTGGAAATCTTGAGAAGCAGGAGGAAAAGAGCAAGGGACCCATTACGCCACTGGCAATCAGATGGCAATGTGGAGGTAGAGAACCCAGTTCAAGCACAGGGTAACCTTCCAGGTCCCCAGGGGAAAATTTTCATATATACAAGGGGCACGCACAAGTCCCTCATCTGCTTCTTGAACAGACAACTTACTAGGACTGTCAAAGAGGCCCATCCTGATGTTGGATAACTGTCAAAGGAGAGGGAAACCCTTCCACTGAACATCTCCCAAGTAAACATAAACACAAAGGGTCTCCCTTGTGTATGCTGTTGTTGTTGTTGGAAAAAAAAGACAATCAGGCCTTAGGCCCTCAGTCAGTTCCCTTCAGTGGCCAGGCTGAAAGCTGCCACAGCTCCAGACGTGGGTGTAGAAGCTGCCCACGTGCCTGAGTCAGCAGGTCTCTGTAAGAAGGCAACTACCATGGTATCCCTGACAACATTGAGATCAGTTCCGGGAACCACGGTTTCTGTGGCCACCTGGGGGCTATCAGTATCAGGGAGAGGGCTCCCTTACGTATACGTTCCAGTGTCACCTGATTCAGAAGGACAGGTGGAAAAGCATAATACAGCACCCCTGCTGGCCAATCATGGGCCAAAGCATCCGTTCCCAACGGTGCGTCTGTTTCCCTCATAGAGAAGTTGAGGTCACAATGTGAGCTGGCTCTGCATGGGAACAAGTCCACCGAGGCTCTCCCAAACCGTGACCAGACCTGCTCTACGACTCGTGGGTTCACTCTTCATTCTGATTCCAAAAGAGGCCCTCTTGAGAGGGCATCCGCTCCGTAATTCAGTTCACCCGGAACATGAGTCGCCCTCAGCTACAATAATCTTGGAGCGTATCATGTGAGCATCCTCTGTGTCAGGCTGAGGAGGGCTTGGGATCTCGTCCCCCCTTCCCAGTTAATGAAGGACACCGTGGTTTTGTTATCTGATTTCACCAGGACGTGCTGTCCCGCAATCAGACTTTTACCAAAGAAGTATTTTACTGACAGGAATACGGCCAACAATTCCAGGAAGTTGATGTTACAATCTTGCTTCCTGCTCATTCCAGAGGCCTCTGACATTCTGATTTCTGCAGACTACCCCCCATCCTGTTTTCGAGGTGTCCGTCGTGATGACCACACGGGATGACACCCTACCTGATGGAACTTCTTCCGTGAACACAGACAGGTCCCTCCAAGGTTCCAGGGCCCTCAGGCACTCCAAATTGATTCTAAACTTTCCTGCTCGCCCAGACGGGGCGGGTCGTGTTTGTTGGTTTAGCCATATTTGCAGGGCCCACATCTTCAGCAATGCGTGTGGCACACAGGGTATGGCTGCCGCCAAGAGGCCTAAAAGGCGTTGGCACGTTTTCAGGGGGACCCGCTGATTCAGTTTAAACTTTGCCAGGCAACGGCGAATCGAGGAAACACGTTCGCTCTGAGAGCCATGCTCTGTACCGGATGGTATCGATCTGCACTCCCAGAAATACGGTAATCCGTGATGGGGTCAGGTCACTCTTTTGTAGGTTTATGACAAAACCGAGAGACTCCAGGTGAGAGATCACCCTGCAGGAGTGTGACTGGGCCTGTATTCTGCTTCCGGCCAGAACCAGGAGGTCATCCAGGTAGTTCATAATCCTGACTCCTTGATTCCTAAGAGGGGTCAGGGCTGCGTCCAGACATTTAGTAAATGTACGAGGAGCAGTCTTCAAACCGAAGGGTAAGGCTTTGCATTCATAAGCCTTCCCTTCGAAGGCAAACCGGAGGAATTTCCTGTGCCTCCTCCACACGCCCACATGGAAATAGGCGTCTTTCAAATCCATTGTACATGCATAGTCTCCAGGTCTCACGGACTGGGGGACCTGCCGCAGTGTGAACATCTTGAACTTGAAAGTTCTTATTTTCTTGTTCAGAGTCCTGAGATCCATGACCGGCCTCAGGGATTGATCTCTTTTGGGCACCAGGAAGAGCTTGCTGCAATGACCGGAGCGTAGTTTGTGTTTTGGAACAATACTTATTACTCCTCTCTGTAGCATCGTTGACACTTCCTCCCTCAGCACGTGTGCGCGTGCTGGGTTAATGTCCGATCACAGCACCCTCACAAAGGAGGGGGAGGGGGGTAATCCTTTGATGAACTACAGCTTGAGCCCCCGACGCACCGTCGTCATGACCCATTCGTTTGGCAGACACGCCCTCCAGGCCTGCGCATGCGCCATGAGCCTGGAAGGGATGTCTAGCTGCTGCTTGTCATGTTTGAGTGCGGCAGGGATGGCCTTCGACCCCTCTCGCATACTTTGTAGCAGGCTGGTCTGCCCAACAGAAGACATCGCGAGATCTGACTGTCTCAGGTAGAACTTGTGTGTTCTACTGCGGTTCATAGTCTGACCTAGTAATTTGTGTTTCACAAGAGTGGGATTCGAGTCAAGAACCAGGGCAGTCTGTGCTTTGGTACTTTCATTCTTGTATATGCATGAAACAGTGTTTGTTTTTTATTACACATAGAGTAGACGAGTTATGTTTAGTGCACACACACATACCACCAGCTCTTTGTAGCATTTTACAAGTGAAGTCTAGGCTCAAAAGGTCAGGTTCCTGTACCACGTGGGCGGGCAAACCTGCAGCCCTGTTCCCATTTTGGGACCAGGATGCATTCAGTAGTCTGACCCCAAAAATACACTGCACGCGGCTCCGCCCCGCTCCGGTCTGCAGGTCGCAGCTGAGCGAGTCCAATTTCCACTGCCTGCGCTCCGCTCAGGTCCGCCTGGATGCGCCGCTCCGAGACACGTGCGAGATCGCGCGATAAATCAAGTGATAAATAAGTAAGTCAGAACAAAACAATTCATTCGGTGGAAGAAGGAGAACAACTGTAGAGAGACTGCTGCCTTGATCTTCTCTCGTAAATGAGCTACATGGTTTGAGCAACAGGAAGTGATGTTTACATTTCAGAATAAAATACTTTTTTATTTATTTATTTCTTGTATTGCGTTATTAGGCGT
>JBBPBX010005556.1:0-20888 GCA_038048925.1 Garcialebias charrua | reverse complement strand
AGCATCCCTGAACAGACCGGACAGACCTCATGGGTGTCCGTTGCTGAAAAGGGGGTAGCCGGATCCGCTGAAGCAGGTTCGGGAGCCGGAGTTCACAGCCTGCCAGAGTTCCTCATCCGAGGACGTCCTCTCGCTGAGCTGCTCACAGCTGCTGGCCTGTTAGCTTCGCTAGCTTAGCAGGTAGCGTGCCTTGCAGTTAGCGTTCGCTAACCGAGCAGTAGAAAAGCAGAAGAGAAAAGGCACGGGAGCTGCGGCTTGCTGGCCTGCTGGTCTTCTTTGAGTTTTGGGTTTTCGCATTACCTTCTCAGGAGCCATGGCTGAGAAGAGTTAAGCTCGTTAGCAGTGCTAACGTTGTCCGGAGACGTCTCCCTCCTCGTGTCGCTTTCGCCGGCTAGCCTGCTACTCGTTAGCAGGGTAGCGGTGTCGCGCAGTCAGCGCCGTCGAGCGAAGCAGTCTGTGGAGAGAGGAGAAGAAAACTTCGGGGTGAAGGAAAAATGTGCCGGACCAGCTTTCGCCAGCCCGGCAGTCTGCAGGAAAAAATTCTCTGTACGCTCTGTGTAGGGACAAGCTCACCTCTGGTCGAGCGATGAACAACAGAGAAGATCCGAGAGAGTGTTCAGGTTTAAGCGAGGTGAAGGGCAATAAGAGGACGTAGGATGGGCATTCGCATCTTAAATACCCAGAGGGAGGGGACTCTGACGTGACGCTGACACCCCTACCGTAAAGGCGTGAGTGTATTACTTCAGGTAATCGCGCGGGGGCGCAATTTCCCATAGCAATTATGTTGCACCGAGTGACATGACTGATAAGGGAATGTTCAAAATAGGGTTTTTGGATCATTAAAAGCAGCTAAGATGTGAAGCTAAGCTACTAGCTAAGCTAACATGCCGATCTTAGGATTACACCTCCGTCTTGTCGACGCTCCAAAATTCACAGTTGAAACCTATGCCTTTGTGAAAAAAGTTGTTTTTCTCTGTAAAAAGAAGCTGAGAACTTGTTTACTGATGTTTTATTAAAAGCTTTGTGTGAAAAATGCTATGCTAAAGAGTTCAAACCACACCAAGCGTTCGCCATTTTGAGAACCAAAGAGACAGCCTATGTCACGTCAAGGAGCCTCCCTCCCATTTTTCTTAAAGACACCCTGCTTGCTCCCTCACTATCCATCCTACGGATCAAACTGTCTTATACTGCCATCCAGTGGTCAAAATAAGGTACTACATGCAAAACAAATAAACATTTCTTCTTAAATTTTACAATAATTACTAATTATTGTCAAATTTTAAACAATATTATAATTTATTGCAATAATTACTGGGACAATTAATCGCCCAGCAAAATTAGTTCTTGTGACAGGTCTATGTACATATAGTATCTTACTGAACAAGTTCTCAGAGGCTTTTTCCACAAACTGCAGCTCTGTTATGAGCTGAACTCTGCAGTGGGGTTTGCAGCAGTAGCAGGTTGTATGCATTGTGACTGTTATGACAGTGACTCTGGCTTCATGTAATATGTCCCCTGTGGCGAATAATTACAGATCCTCTATAGCTGCGACAAAAGTGCTTCTCAATTTGCACCTCAGTGGTGAACACATGGTCACTGCTTTCTGCAGAATAATGGTTATAACATGTCACACACTGAGACTTAGTAAAGGCTGACAGGCTAAACCAGAGGAAACCATACAGGGAGCTATTTATTCTAGAGAAATAAAATAATAATAATAATTTCTAAAGCTGTACATTAATGCCCTGTGTGAACTTCTCTGTATTTTAAATTTACAGTTTTTTTCTTTGTTTATTAAAATGTTTTGTGCTTACATAAAAAAATAAAAAAAACCTGGCCAAGACAGTAGGTGGTGAAAATGTTCACATTAACGACATATTAAAATACAGAAAAATAACTTACCATGGCTAAAGATTTCCCCAAAACAATTACTTTTATTACTGTTTAAAGTTGTCTTTGTTTTCAACCATTTCAGCACACAATCATAGTTTAATAACAACAGGATCGGGATAAAGTGAGACCGATGGAAAAAATAGTAAAACCAGCTCCAGTGTTCAACAAAGATGAGTCAGTTTTTCTGGATGGATTCTTCTTTGTTGAAACATTTAATCTTTTATCCAATAGACTTCTTCAATCTTCAGGACTCAACTCAATCTTGTTAGATTCATCTACCATTCATTAGCTGGAACAGCTCCAGTGTTGTTTGGGTTTCAAGAGTTTATGATGATAATGGCTGAAAATAGGCATCCTTATAGAAAAACACAGTCATTTACTATGCTAAAATGTGGTAAATTTATAAATATACAAGTAAATATATTAATAACTATAAACATTTTTTATTCTCTCCAAAAAAGCAACTTCTGGTTTTCTGTTTCAGCTTTGAGAATACTGAACTGTAACCTGAAGATCAGTACGTTCCTTTCAGGTTTTCCCCTCTACTTAAATGACTGTAAATTTATCATTGTCATGTGAAATATATAATTTATAACTTAAATAATTTAATAAACATAATAATTAATAAATGCTCCAGGCAGGGATCAAACTCACAGACTCACTGATTTAACCATTGACCTGTCAGCCACACAGACAAATGCTCACAATAGAACTTGTTAAATAAGATCCTACCGTGGTAGAATTATTTTTTTTCTGTTTTTTTTTGTCTCTCCTCTGTCCTGCTCAGTTGTCTGTTCTGGTCCCCTCTGTTCCAAATGGATATAGACAGAATATCTCCACTGTTGGACACAGCAGGTTTCACTGCAGCTCTGTGTGCATCAGGTCTAGTGTTAGTAGTGGTTGTATCAATGTGCTAAAACCAGTCAAATGTGTCCACAGTGCAGAACATTTGACTCCCCAAATGAGATTCTATTGGAGCTGGTTGGTTGGATCACTGGTGGCATGGCTCAGTCCGCTGGATGAACATGGGTCGATTAATGGTACTGCTTTATAACAGTAAAAAATACTGAGAATGAATCGCTGAAAATAATTTAAAATTCAATATAAAATGGTTGAAAAGTACACAGAACAAAACAATACACATCAAGCTCAGTTAATAAGTAATTGACTCTGTAGAACCTCAGTGAGGGGCTCTCAGGGAGAAGGTTGCCAGATCAAATCCTGGCCAGGATGCATGTTCTCTCCGTGCATGCGTTTTCACTGGGTACTCCAGTTTCCTCCCACAGACCAAAAACATGCAATTTACGCTAATGGGCAATTAAATTGTCCCTAGGTGTGAGTGAGAGAGTGAATGGTTGTTTGTCTCGTTTGTCTCTAAGTTTCCCTGTGATGGACTTGAGACCTGTCCATGGTGTACCCCACCTCTCACACAGTAGCTGCTGGATATGGGCACCAGTGGCCCCCCGTGACCCAAAAAGGAAAAATCAGGTAAAGATAATGGATTAATGGTGGGAATTATTTCGTGAGACAAATGAACTTTTTCCCCTATGGACAGGCCCCCACTATCTGTTGGTGTAGAGCAACTGAGCTGAAAACAAAAAATAAATATGTACAGGTAGGCCTCGACTTACGACGGAGATCCGTTCCTACGCTGCGTCGTAACCTGAATTTCAACGTAAGTCGGAACATACGTCCAAACTGCCCATTATACGTACAGTACTGTATTTTACCAAGCACTTAGCCTATCTTAACACAGTACCCTACATAATTATCAAAAAACACATACATTTGAGAGCCATAATGAAAGGAAAAAAATAGTTAATTTCCTACTCTGGAATGCTGGTGAAGCCTGGTGAAGCCGTTTCCTCCGTTCCTCCCTCCCTCCTCCGGATTCTCCATTCGTTTACGTCATAAAACCGCTGTCCATACATCAGCTACTTTTCCACCGCTGCTGCCTGTCCAGCTTGGTCCAACAAGTTTTGTTTTGTTTTTTTGAATGTCCAGAGGACCAGACTTAGCTTTTTTAGAGAGTACAGGGCAACTAACTGGAAACTGCCGGAAACTGCGTAACTCGGCTTTTCAAAATAAAAATTTCAAAATATATATATATATATTTTAAAATGGAGATGCATGTCGTAACCACGAAACGTCGTAAGTCGAGACCGTCGTAAGTCGAGGACTACCTGTATTTTAGATATGTATTTTCATGTAAAAAATACAAAGGAATCTCAGTGTTAAATAAATCTTATACTGTATACCGGTAATGTTTATACGTTGCCAACTTGTAGTGTTTCTTGTGATTACCAACCCCTTCATGTTTTGGATTAGGAATTTGTAGTAATAAGTCAAAATCTGTTACATTTTTTGACCAAAAGTGTCTGGTAGTATTAGGAAAACTGTGCTGTATTGTGCCATAGCAAGTCGATGACAACTGTTTAAAAATAATAGCTACAGGTGGATACATTGCGTGTTGTGACTACAACAAGCATTCATTTTAATGAGGTGGAGACATCATTGTCATTTCCATCACTCTTGACTGAATTTGCTTTTCACAGAAAACAAGAAAGTTAAGAAAAAAATTGTGAGGGCATTTAGGAACAACAAGTGCTTGGAAAAAGACATTGTGAAGTGAAAACATTGAAGGTGCAATGTAGCAAATTGTACAAACGCTGAGACTTCTGGAGTGTGAGGAAAGCGATTTGAAGAAGTTCGTGATTGTGTCACCAGGCTTCAAAAGTCTTGTTTGGGAACGTTGCAGAATTACAACACTGTAATTGTGTTTTTTGGGTCCAAAGCAATGACAACATGCCATCCAGAATAGGTATATGTATTTCCTAATATGTTACAATTTGCAACACGATTGCCTATTAACCCTGATGGTAAATCTCTCCTCACCAGTTTTTCATTCAACCTTTATTCATACAGATTAGACTCTTTGTCTCATTGTCTTAGTCACAAGGATTCATTTTCAAGAAACCTGTTTTAGACAAAACCACACATAAGGTACACACAATAATAAACAGCCATAAAATGCATATAAAATAAATGTAAATAAAAGTAGTGATATAAAACAAAATACTGTACAGTAAAAATGAGTTACATTATAAAATGAGGTAAAATACTAAAGACAGGGACATTTCTGCATTGATTTTTCTATTGAACTTATCAGTTTAAAATCCATAAAGAGGTCAAAGTGGACAGCTTCAGGTCTTTTTGAAAGGCATTCCAGGTTACAGGAGCAGAGTAAGAAGAGGCCTTTTTACTGAGTTCAGTCTGCACTGATGGGATGCTGCAGGTAATGATGTCTTGAGGGTGTACAGTACACTGTAGCTGCACTGACAATGTGACATGGGAGGAGATATATGAAGGCAGCAGACCAAGGAGGGATTTAAAGATGAAAATGTACCATTGAGAGAGCCTGTGTGAAGTTAATGATGACCATTTAACCAGTGAATACAGGGTGCAGGGATGGGTACTGTAATGTTGGGGTTGTGTTCAGTGGCGGAGAGGAGGCAGCAGACAATCGACAAGATGGTCAAAATCTCATGACCACACTGGTACTGGGATTTCCACAGTGTTTGTCCTTTAATAACACTACTCACCAACCTTACAAAGTCCAGTTGAACAGATGCTATCTTATCAAACATGAAATAAGCAGAACCCAAATAACCCGTAACGTTACCAAGAGTTAGGAAGTTAGTGTCCATATCCGCGTGGACGTTCATCCTATGGCACGTTCCTCCCACGTTGTCTACAGAGAGCAGTGTCGCATACTTGTGTCATCACTAGCCATAACATGAACTGTCGTAAAGAGACACTACACAATTATGGCTGTTACAATACGGTAGTAACAGCCAGTTATGAATCTTAGCGTGCCATGGTAGACAGCATTCAACATCTGCAAGATGCTTGCAGGAGCATTCATGTAAATAATGTCACCATAGTCAATGAATGGAAGGAAAGTCGCAGGTACAAGGCGTTTCCTAGAATTCAGTTAGTCAGGATGTATTTTTGAATAAGAAACCCAGTTTTAATTTCTGTTTGTCAAGTTTTCGACATGCGGCTTAAAAGGGGAGTGGTGGCGCAGAGGTTAGAGAAAGTGGGCCTGTGATCGGAAGAAGAGAGATGTGCATCGACCAAGATTCCCAAGTATTTTGTAAGAATTGACAAACTCAGTAGGAAAACCATTTGTAGATAAGATGGGAGGAAGGACTGCTGGCACCAATTTGAGATGGAACAAATCTGACTGAATGATGTTGAATGCAGACTATAAAAGCTGGAAACATAGAAGTGCAAGGATGCGAATGTTCTGACCTACATTACTTACATAGATTGTAAAGAGAGTGGGACCTAAGAATGAGCCTTGTGGTACACGATTAATGACAGTTAAATAACTGGAAGAAGTACAATTGTGTGGAACACAATGCTTTCGGTCTGAGCTTTAAATAGTTTTAGAACATAAAACTGAATATAAATTAACTACAAATGGTTAATTAACTTAATTACAGGTAAATACACTTTATGATCAGTAATTAAGAGCTATATTGCATCGGGATAGATTAGGACATCAGGACATTCTGGGATGTAAATATTCATATTCTGACTACATCCCGTTTCACTCAAATAAACTTTCATGTTCAGTCTAGTTGATACAATTCTCCACTGGACCACGTTTATATGTCAATAAAAATCATTTGTATGCTGTTTCCTTACCTTTAACACATTGTATTAAATATAGACCACATACAAAGGGACTTGCTACACTCAGGCACAGCCAACTCCCGTCTGACGCAGGTAGAGCTGTCAATATTTTCACCATAGGCTCTTGTCGTGTCACTGTGTCTGTGCTGATGAGCAGAACTCGTTGCAGGAGAAAGTGTGGAAGAGGAGGCAAGAAGAGGCTGAGGATGAAGAGAAGAGGAAGGAGGGTGTGTCTAAATTTAGATGTTCTCTGCTGTCAGAGGAGCACATCATGCCTGGAACAAAATCACTGTATCAAACATCCCTCCGTCTGTTCTCCCCTCCACAATGCCCCCTGTCTTGGAGTTATGATTATCTCTTCATATGGCAACAGGTTTTTAGATAAACTTTTAAAATTCCATGCTGATGAGTAACATGTTGATGACACAAATAGCTGAATCTGCATTAAGGCAAATATAGACAAAGAAAAAGGGGAGCCACTTACATGTACCTTAAACATGAGAAAAAAAGAGATGACCTAATCTATATAAGACCTACCTGCCCTGACTAGGTAGATGATCTTAAAAAATCAAATAAAAACAAGGATAAAAAGAGAAACCTTGTGTTGTATTTTCTTCGCTCTCATGTCCCGATCTCTGAAAAGCCGCATCAGTGGATCCTTGTTCCGCAGTAACAGCTCAAACGCTTAATGTTCCAATTGATTTAGTTGCAAATTGAATTAAAGCCCGGGGCTTATACGTAAAAATTTACTCAGATAGATGGTGTCACTACTATTCTAGGAATCGGCTATTTAGAAACCTTACAAGATTGAGACTGGCAACCTGTTGCTGCAGAAAAACAAAGTTATTCACTCAGAAACCCAGTAAGACTGAAAAGGGTTTGCTTACAACTTCATAATTTACATTGGTTATGGCAAAGGCAAGCCACATAAATAAAAATATGCCTTACATAGACTGAGTAAAAGCAAACATACCTTCCCACAAAGTTGGGGTTAGATTTGACTTATTTTTTTAGTCCTTTTTGGCAGCCATTTTTGGACCTGTCTGGTCAGCTGTTGGTGCTCCATGTTCCGTGTGACACATGCGTTGACTGGTCAATGGGGTGAGCCGACCCAGCAGTCTGGCCCTCCGTGCTCCGTTCAGTCGGGCAGCTAATAGCCAATAAGCCACGGGTTGATTTAGTCCAGAGAGAAGAGAGTATGTAAGATGGAGTACATGTGTAAACTGAATGCAGCAATGGGAGAAAAAAGTAAAACAAACCCTCTCTATAGGTGACAAATTAACCATAAAATCAACTATTTGAGATTCACTGGTGAATACTGTTAAGGAAATAAAAACTTTAGGGAGGAAACAGACCTACCAAACCAATAAAATGAATCTGAAGTACCGTTCTGCTTTTTTTTCTTTCCTTTTACTTTTGTGATCATCATTGTCTTTGTTCTGCATTGAGTAAGAAAAAATGTGGTTGTGTCCAATTTTTGCTCCTGTAGATAATAAAATGAAGTACCGTGGTAAGGACTAAACAAACTGACAAGAGAATACCAGTGAGAGTGGCTCAGGTCAGTGACAGAGACACTACGATGGAGAAAAAGAAAACAAAGCGGTCAGCGATGGTTGGATAATCTATCAGTGTTTCACCATTAAAGTGCTATTAGGTGATGATGTGGTTAGGGTGTTGTTATTGTGTCAGTTTCTGAAGGGAACGTTCTAGCCATGTTCCATTTTGTGATTTGGACCAAGACAAACAATATACAAAACTGCCCTTGCTTTTGTCTTTTGTCTTCATCTACTGAATTTACAGTATTTTTGAGGTGCCAGGCTTGTCTGGTTATAATAAAAGAAGAAATTGTGTCTTCACAGTGGGTCTTAATAAATTTTTTTAAAGAAACAAAGTTGTACAGAAGCACAGATCAGTGCTGGACTACATGAAATATTGTAAACCTTGAAAATAAATCAATTTTTAGATAAATGGAAAGACTACCACTAAGGCATTGTCACCAAACGTCAAGGACATCTTTAACATCTCACTGAGCCAGGCAATCGTCACCTGTTTCAAAGCCACCACCATCATCCCTGTCCCAAATAAGGCAACGCCCGCATGCCTCAATGACTATCGCCCAGTAGCACTCACCCCCATCCTGATGAAGTGCTTTGAACGGCTAGTCATGAAAAGCATCACATCTGTCCTCCCTGCCTCCCTGGATCCCTTCCAATTTGCATACCGACCTAATCGCTCAACCGACGATGCCATCTCCTCTGCCCTCCACACAGCTCTCACACATCTGGACACGAAGGACTCTTATGTTAGAATGCTGTTCATCGACTTCAGCTCGGCATTCAACACCATCATCCCCCAACAGCTCATCCATAAACTGGACAGTCTGGGGCTGAACACCTCAATGTGTAACTGGCTGCTAGACTTCCTGACCGGGAGACCACAGACAGTACGGATCGGGAGTAACACATCTAGCACCATCACATTGAACACAGGGGCCCCACAAGGATGTGTGCTGAGCCCCCTTCTATTCACCCTGCTAACACACGACTGCACACCATCGTACAGCTCCAACCACTTCATCAAGTTTGCGGACGACACAACAGTGGTAGGTCTCATCAGCAACAACGATGAGACGGACTACAGGAACGAGGTGAGCCGCCTGGCCTTGTGGTGCGGACACAACAATCTCACTCTCAACGTGGAGAAGACAAAGGAGATTGTTGTGGACTTCAGGAAGAGGGATGCACAACATGCCCCTCTGACCATCAACAGCACCGCAGTGGAGAGAGTGGACAGCACCAAGTTCCTGGGAGTGCACGTCTCGAAGGACCTGTCCTGGAGCAGGAACACTGCAGCACTGGCCAAGAAGGCTCACCAGCGCCTCTACTTTCTCCGCAAGCTGAAAAGGGCTGGAGCTTCAACCCCCATCATGTGCACCTTCTACAGGGGTGCCATAGAAAGTGTCCTGACCAGCTGCATCACGGTGTGGTTTGGTGCATGTACTGCATCATGCCGCAAGAGCCTCCAGCGCATCGTGAGAGCAGCTGAGAAGATCGTCGGCACCTCCTTGCCCTCACTGCAGGACTTACACAGCAAACGCCTCACTCGGAAAGCCCACTGCATGGCAGGTGATCCCACACACCCACTACACAGCCGCTTTAGACTGCTGCCATCAGGGAGGAGACTGAGGAGTCTCCAGGCTCGAACCAGCAGACTGAGAGACAGCTCTGTTCATCAGGCAGTCAGAATGCTAAACACTCTGCCTGCTCTGCCTCCCCTCCCATTTGAACTGCCTTAACACAAAAAACTTTCTCACACATTACCACTCAACACAAAGTTTTTAACACTGGACTCTGTGTCATCAAACGGGTTATTCACTAAACTCTCGGTCATGTGCTCATTCAGTTTGCACTACTTCTCATATTTGCACTAATGTTTGTATTACCAGCCCACAAGACCCCGTATGATGAATAATATAAATGGAAACAATGTTCCCTCGCCCGGACGCGGGTCACCGGGGCCCCACTCTGGAGCCAGGCCCGGAGGAGGGGCACGTTGGCGAGCGCCTGGTGGCCGGGCTTTCACCCATGGAGCTCGGCCGGGCACAGCCCGAAGAGGAGACGTGGGTCCCCCTTCCCATAGGCTCACCACCTGTGGGAGGGGCCAAAGGGGTCGGGTGCATTGTGGAATGGGTGGTGGCCGAGGGCGGGGACCCTGGCGGTCTGATCCTCGGCTACAGAAGCTGGCCATTGGGACATGGAATGTCACCTCTCTGGTGGGGAAGGAGCCTGAGCTAGTGTGTGAGGTTGAGAGGTTCCGGCTAGAAATAGTCGGACTCACCTCAACGCATGGCTCTGGCTCTGGAACCAGTTTCCTTGAGAGGGGTTGGACACTCTTCCACTCTGGAGTTGCCCCTGGTGAGAGGCGCCGAGCAGGAGTGGGCATACTTGTTGCCCCCCATCTTGGTGCCTGTACGTTGGGGTTCACCCCGGTGAACGAGAGGGTAGCCTCCCTTCGCCTACGTGTGGGGGGACGGGCTCTGACTGTTGTTTGTGCCTATGCGCCGAACGGCAGCGCAGATTACCCACCCTTTTTGGAGTCCTTGGAGGGGGTATTGGAGGGTGCGCCTCCTGGGGACTCCCTTGTTCTGCTGGGGGACTTCAACGCTCACGTGGGCAATGACAGTGAGACCTGGAGGGGTGTGGTTGGGAGGAACGGCCCCCCTGATCTGAACCCGAGTGGTGTTCTGTTGTTGGACTTCTGTGCTCGTCATGGATTGTCCATAACGAACACCATGTTCAGGCATAAGGGTGTCCATATGTGCTCTTGGCACCAGGACACCCTAGGTCGTAGTTCAATGATCGACTTTGTTGTCGTCTCATCTGATCTGCGGCCGCATGTCCTGGACACTCGGGTGAAGAGAGGGGCGGAGCTGTCAACTGACCACTACCTGGTGGTGAGTTGGCTCCGATGGTGGGGGAGGATGCCGGTCAGACCTGGCAGACCCAAACGTATTGTGAGGGTCTGCTGGGAACGTCTGGCAGAGTCTCCCGTAAGACGGAGCTTTAACTCCCACCTCCGGGAGAGCTTTGAACACGTTCCGAGGGAGGCGGGGGACATTGAGCCCGAGTGGGCCATGTTTCGCGCCTCTATTGTCGAGGCAGCTTATCGGAGTTGTGGCCGCAAGGTTGTTGGTGCCTGTCGTGGTGGCAACCCTCGAACCCGGTGGTGGACACCGGCGGTGAGGGATGCTGTCAAGCTGAAGAAGGAGTCCTATTGGGCCTTTTTGGCCTGTGGGACCCCGGAAGCAGCAGATAGGTACCGGCAGTCCAAGCGGCATGCGGCTCGGGTGGTTGCTGAGGCAAAAACTCGGGCGTGGGAGGAGTTCGGAGAGGCCATGGAGAATGACTTCCGTACGGCTTCGAGGCGATTCTGGTCCACCATCCGGCGTCTCAGGGGGGGAAAGCGGTACGCGACCAACACCATTTATGGTGGGGATGGCGTGCTGTTGACCTCAACTCGGGATGTTGTGAGTCGGTGGGCGGAATACTTCGAAGACCTCCTCAATCCTACTGGCACGTCTTCCACTGAGGAAGCGGAGCCTGGGGACTTTGGGTCGGGCTCTCCAATCTCTGGTGCTGAGGTCGCCGAGGTGGTTAAAAAGCTCCGCGGTGGCAAGGCTCCGGGGGTGGATGAGATTCGTCCTGAGTTCCTTAGGGCTCTGGATGTTGTGGGGTTGTGTTGGCTTACGCGACTCTGCAATATCGCGTGGACATCGGGGGCAGTTCCCTTGGATTGGCAGACTGGGGTGGTGGTTCCCCTATTCAAAAAGGGGGACCGTAGGGTGTGTTCCAACTATAGAGGGATCACACTCTTAAGCCTCCCTGGTAAGGTCTATTCAGGGGTTCTGGAGAGGAGGGTCCGTCGGATAGTCGAACCTCGGATTCAGGAGGAGCAGTGTGGTTTTCGTCCTGGTCGTGGAACACTAGACCAGCTCTACACCCTCAACAGGGTCCTGGAGGGTGCGTGGGAGTTTGCCCAACCAGTTTACATGTGCTTTGTAGACTTGGAAAAGGCATTCGACCGCGTCCCTCGGGGGGTTCTGTGGGGGGTACTCCGGGAGTATGGGGTACCAGGCCCATTGATATGGGCTGTTAGGTCCCTGTACGACCGGTGTCAGAGCTTGGTCCGCATTGCCGGCAGTAAGTCAGGCTCGTTTCCGGTGAGAGTTGGACTCCGCCAAGGTTGCCCTTTGTCACCGATTCTGTTTATAACTTTTATGGACAGAATTTCTAGGCGCAGCCAAGGTGTTGAGAGGATCCGTTTTGGTGGCCTTAGAATCGCTTCTCTGTTTTTTGCAGATGATGTGGTCCTATTGGCTTCATCAGCTCGTGATCTACAGCTTTCGCTGGAGCGGTTTGCAGCTGAATGTGATGCGGCCGGGATGAGGATCAGTTCCTCCAAATCCGAGGCCATGGTCTTGAGCCGGAAAAGGGTAGCATGCCCTCTCCGGGTCGGGGAGGAGGTCCTGCCCCAAGTGGAGGAGTTTAAGTATCTCGGGATCTTGTTCACGAATGAGGGAAAACTGGAGCGTGAGATCGATAGGCGGATAGGTGCAGCGTCCGCAGTGAAGCGGGCGCTGTACCGGTCTGTCGTGGTGAAGAGAGAGCTGAGTCAAAAGGCAAAGCTCTCAATTTACCGATCGATCTACGTTCCCACCCTCATCTATGGTCATGAGCTTTGGGTTATGACCGAAAGAACAAGATCTCGGATACAAGCGGCTGAAATGAGTTTTCTCCGCAGGGGCTGGACTCTCCCTTAGAGATAGGGTGAGAAGCTCAGTCATCCGGGAGGGACTCGGAGTAGAGCCGCTGCTTCTCCACATCGAGAGGAGCCAGTTGAGGTGGCTCGGGCATCTGGTTAGGATGCCTCCTGGACGCCTCCCTGGTGAGGTGTTCCGGGCATGTCCCACCGGGAGGAGACCCAGAGGAAGACCCAGGACACGCTGGAGGGACTATGTTTCTCGGCTGGCCTGGGAACGCCTTGGGATTCCCCCAGAGGAGCTGCTCCAAGTGGCTGGGGAGAGGGAAGTCTGGGCCTCCCTACTTAGGCTGCTACCCCCGCGACCCGACCCCGGATAAGCGGAAGAAAATGGATGGATGGATGGATGTTTGTATTACATCACTGCCTATAGTCATACTACTGTTTACATTCACTGTTTACATTTATTAATACTGTTTACATTTATTACTACTGTTTACATTTACACTACTTTTATATCTACACTACTGCTGATACATATACAGTATTCTCTGACCAGCCTTATTTAAGGATGCCCAATGTGCCTTACTGCATATGCCACTTTTGCCTCTATACCAACATCAACTACCTCATACATATACTGTGTACATTAACTCATATGCTGCTTTGCCACTCTTTGCAAATGTCAATGCTAGAACCTTCAGTTTATTTTATAGATATACTTTTTATACTTTTTTATACTACTATGCAAAAACTCAGGACAGTATTACACTTTTATTATTTCATTTTATGCTTATGTTCATTAAATGTTTAGTGTTTTAGTTTTAGTGTTGGTGTAAATTTTCATACTTTTATACTACTATGCAAAAACTCAGGACAGTGTTACACTTTTACTATTTTATGCTTATGTTTATTAAATGTTTCAGTGTTTTAGTGTTTAAATGGTTACTGTTGCACCGAGGGACTGAGAGAAACACAATTTCAATCCTGTGTATGTCCTGTACAGGTAGTCCCCGATTTACGAGCGAGATCCGTCACAACGAGGCGCTCGTAAACCGGAAATCTCGTAATTTGGAACGGCCGCCATTTCGCTCGTAAATCCGGAAATCCGCTCGTAAATTGGAACGGTTTTCGCTAGCGCACCTAAAAACACTCTATTTTCATCTAAAAACTACTTTTGAGTGCATAAAAATGATCGGAAACGTGTGTTTATATGCTTAACTTGCTAACTGAAGTGAAAAAACACATGAAAACTCAGTATTTTTTTCGTTTTTTCCAAAAATGTGCAGCTCGTAAGTCTGGAACCTCGCAGATCAGAGCGCTCGTAAATCGGGGACTACCTGTACATATTGCAGTTCTGACAATAAAGTTGACTTTGACTTTGATTTAAGGAGCAAAACAAAAAAACCAATCTGTAGTATCCATAAGAAATGTACTAAAACAAATGTAACGGTATGCATGGCACAAAAAGAAGTTTATTAATTAGGCTGGATGCTTTTCATGTTACACTCTCCTTGACCTGTGAGTCAAAAAGTTAATTTCAGACATTGAGTGATACTGTTAGTTATCACAGTCAATACTCGGTCATTAATAACCTGAGGAAAGGCTTGGTGGGGTACAGAGTTAAAACAGAGCACATAGTTAGCATGTGTAATGCTGCAATGCTCTTATCTTTAAACTCAAATAATTGAATTTTTATTAAAAACAAAAAACAAATATTTTGTTGTGTTTAGAATGATTTTATATAATTATTTGAAGAGCACGACTTGGACTTTTTCTGCATCACAGAGTCGTGGATGTCGTCGGGTGAGTCCAGCGCGCTGACGGAAATAATACCACCAAACTGTTTGTTTTTTAACGACCCGCGACCATCAGGTCGTGGCGGTGGGTTATTAACTATCTTCAAATCAACTTTTGACTGTAAACAACTGTCCATTCCAGTCTCCTGCTCTAGCTTTGAGCTGACTGTGTTTGAACTCGGACATTCACCTGTAACTTTGTGTGCTCTTGTCTACCGGCCGCCTTGTTCTAAGAACTTCATCAGCGAGTTTTCTGATTTCTTGGCTGAAATTACAGCCAAATATTCTCGGGTCGTCATTTCAGGCGACTTCAACTTGCACGTGTGTTGTCCTGAGAAGCCCATGGTTAAGGACTTTCTAGATTTATTGGACTCATTTAATTTAACTCAACACGTGAACTCTCCCACGCAGCAGCGTGGACATTTGTTGGACCTTGTTTTAACATGTGATGTGACTGTTTCAAACCTTGAAATAGGAGACAATGTATTCTCAGATCATAGGCCAGTGAATTTTCAGTTCACCATCCCCCATGTTACCTCTAAAACATGCATTCCTGCACGTAAAGGCAGGAATGTTAACCATTTAACTGCCGCACGTTTCACTGAGGTTTACAACAATGACATGTTAATTCAGCCCCCGGGGTTCCTCTCCAGCACTGAGGAGCTGACAAACCAGTTTGACTCTGTTTGTTTAAAGGCTTTGGATCAAGTAGCGCCTATCAAAACGAGAAGACCAAAACTCAGGGCCGAACCGTGGCTGAATGACACTACCAGAGCTGCGAGGCAGCAATGCCGAAAGGTGGAGAGGAAGTGGAAAAAAGACAGTCTGCAGGTCTCTTTTGAGATGGTAAAAGAGAGCTGGCGCCGATATCAGAAAGCAGTGAAAACTGCTAAATCACAATACTTCTCTGATATCATTGCTGCAAACTCTCGTAACCCTCGAGTTCTGTTCTCCACCCTAAACTCTGTTCTCCACCTCACTGAACAATCACCCATGGAAGCCTCGACTGAGCTGTGCGAGAACTTCCAACATTTCTTTTTAGATAAAATCGCAACCACCAGGGCTCTCATTTCTCCTCCATCTCACGATCCATCCATCCCACCTCAATCTGTTGCTGTGTTTGACCATTTTGAACCAGTCTCTCTGTCCTCTCTAGAGCAGGTCATGTGCAGCCTGAAACCATCTGGCTCCCCCTTCGATGTGGTCCCCCCTCGGCTTCTAAAGGAGGTTTTTCACACTCTAGGTCCCTCCATTCTCTCTATTGTTAATAGCAGTCTATCCTCGGGTGTGGTGCCAAAATCATTAAAACATGCTGCTGTTCAACCCCTCCTGAAAAAACCAAACCTCGACCCGTCAGTATTATCCAATTTCAGGCCTGTCTCCAGACTCCCATTTGTTTCTAAACTTCTAGAGAAAATAGTTGAGTCCCAACTAAAGTGCTTCCTGGAGGATCACGCTATCCCCGAGCTATTCCAGTCTGGCTTCAAATCCCTCCACAGCACTGAGACTGCCCTACTGAAGGTTTTTAACGACATCTTTCTATCCACAGATACTGGTGACTCTGTGCTGCTTGTCCTATTGGACCTCACATCCGCTTTCGACACCATCGACCATGAGATCCTCATTGCTAGGTTGGAGCAGTGGGTGGGCATCTCAGGATCAGCCCTAAACTGGTTCAGATCCTACCTCTCTGACAGGTCTTTTTGTGTGTCCATCAATGATTTTACTTCTGCAGTGGCGGCTCTTAAATGGGGGGTTCCGCAGGGGTCCATCCTGGGTCCTCTCTTGTTCTCCTTATACCTGCTGCCACTCGGTGCTATCTTCCGGAAACACAATATACCTTTCCACTTCTACGCTGATGACTGTCAAATCTACTTCCCCCTAAGACAAAATGGTACAGGCTCTATTCAACCTCTGCTCGACTGCCTGGCTGACATCAGGGACTGGATGGCTTTAAATTTCTTAAGCTTCAATGATAAGAAGTCTGAAGCCATATTGTTCCTTCCCAATGACACAACCTCAAACCACTGCATTGACCTGTCTGCTCTACCCCTGTCCGAAAAACAAAAAGTCAAAAATCTGGGAGTGATAATGGATCCTTCCATGAAACTCAACAGTCATGTAAACATGATCGTCAAATCCTGTTTTTTCCAGCTGAGGCGTCTGTCTAAGCTGAAGCCCATATTATCCAAAAAGCACCTGGAGACAGTGATTCACGCATTCATTACATCTAGGCTTGATTACTGCAATTCACTTCTGTTTGGCGTCAGTCAAGCCACCATTGCACGATTACAACTGGTTCAGAACGCAGCTGCCCGATTTTTAACCAGCACACGCAAAAGAGAGCACATTACACCAGTCTTGGCCTCCCTTCACTGGCTACCGGTTCATCTTCGAATCCAATTCAAAATTCTCATGTATGTCTACAAATCGCTGAACAGTCTCGCCCCCGCCTATCTCTCGGATCTGATACACCCATATGTCCCTCCACGTGCTTTGAGGTCAGAGGATCAGGTGCTCTTGATAGTTCCAGAAACTCGCCTTAAGCGCAGGGGTGACAGGGCGTTCTCTGTAGCAGGCCCAAGACTCTGGAACGAGTTACCGCTGCTCATCAAACAGGCCCCCTCCCTCTCGGTTTTCAAATCCCGGTTAAAAACTCACTACTACTCCATTGCTTTCAATGCCAGCTGATTTGTACTGGATCGTTTGATTTATGATCTGCAATGTTTTTATGTTTTTCGTGTTGTACTTCATTGTATGTGTTGCCTGTTGCGTGTTTGTTTGTCCAGCACTTTGGTGTGGACTTGTTCCTGTTTAAAGTGCTTTATAAATAAAATGGTATGGTATGGTAATTAAAAAAAGACTCAACAAAACTGGTGGCAACAGAAGACTGCACTAATGCAGATCATTGTACTGTACACATAAATTAGTAATCCCAAACTGTTTGTTGTTCAATAATTTAACAAATCAGATTCAGTTTAAAGGAAGGCTGACGTAAGATTTACAAGCAAAACAAAAAACTGTCAAACTGTTATCTAAATTCTATTAAGTGATTCAGTAGTTGTGGTAGCAGGGAGGATTGTGCCAAAAAAATTAATGTGAGCTTTGGGAATGTGCACCATTGACAAAATTCACCATCAATTCTTTGCAAAAGCCTGCTGTCCTGTAAATGCTGATCAAGAGAGTTTTGAACAGTTTTCCATGAAAATAATTGGGAGGACTGCAGATCAGACACAACAACCCAAATGTCACGTTGAACAGGAGGAATCCTTACCAATTTCTCATCAACTGTAATAAGTTGCGTGTCTTGTCCTGTTTTCTCTGCCAGCTTCGATGCTGATGTACTTGCAGACCCGAAAGAAAGAAAAAATAATTAGACTTTACACTCAAAAGGCCCAAAACAAAGAAGTAAATCACACAAGCAAATATCACTCTGCAACCAGTGACAGTCTTAAAGGACACGGTGGGGTGAGGAGGATACAGTGAAAAGGAAGGAATCCCCCCCACCACCCATTAGTTCTGTCTGGTGAATCTCTGGCAGACGCTCGCTCTCATCCTAATGACTGGACGTGCTTAATGCTGGCTGTGGATAAGTCAGGAGGGGACTGTGAGGCTCTTTGTGAAAATGCAGCCGCATCGTGATACTAGGCAACACAATGTCATTCCATCTCAGACAGGGAAGGGCACATTTTGGATTATGTTGTAACCAAAATCATTATAAATCTTTTTCATTTTGCAAATGCATAAGAAGTCTTGCATCTAAATTATTAGAGAAAAGCAAAATGCATGGATTTGACTTGGACAGTTCCAAAGATCCTGATGCAAATATTGTGCATAACTTGAATTAACAATGTTGTGGTTTTGCTATACAAAAAAATGCTAAATCTGATGACATTTTGAGAACCAGAATAAACTAATTATATGCAGGAACAGCTGATTCAGGCTGGTGACAAGACAATATATATTTTTTTCTTTTATAAATTAAGTAAAGATAATTGCACATCAACCAAACAACACACGCTCAAACATACAAGTAATTTGCAACGTTTATTATTAAACCTGCATTTACTGCCAGTGTCACATTGTGAAGTCTTGAAACTAAGACCAACAGCAGACTAGACGAGATGAGACTGACTGATTTAACCAGTCTACAAGACAGCTGGCAGTTTACTCCCAGACCAACTGTGTAGGGCAGATGTCAGCTGTCCACTCAGAAAAAAAAAAAAAGTGCTTCTTCATCTTTTTATGGCCCAACAAAGCCAGTAGAATACAATTTAATTCAATTCAGCTTATTTATATAGCACCAAGTCACAATCTTAGGGTACTGAACAGAAACATTCATATATTAAGAATAATTTAACATTATTTATCTGAAGAGCAGACTGCTCCATCGCAGAACTCTCATCTTGAGCAAGCATGAAGGAGACAGTGAAAAGGAAAATCTCCCTCATGATGAAGAAAACGTTTACAGAACCAGGCTCAGGACAAGTGGCCATCTGCTTTGACCGGCTGGGTTTGGTAGGAACAGATACACAATGGCAGGTCAAGAATCACATGTTAAGCTAGAAATAGCCTGAAATGAAAACTACTCCATGTCAGCGATTCATTACAGGAAGTGAGGTCAATTTGTTGTCAGTAGTCTAAAGGCCCCGGCAGAGCTCAGCGTAATGCAGTACGCCGCACTACGCCGTACGTACGCAGAGGCACAAGCGTAGCCCCGCAGGGCACGAACGCGCAAAGCTCAAATTTTACGACCGCGTACGCAATGCGCGTTGTCTCACAATAAATTGCCCGGTGCCGGACTGTTTTGTATGTTACACAAATGAATTAAATTCCCCTTCTTCATCGCTGATCTGGACTTTTATTTTGTTTTTTTGCCAAAAATCAAGTAATCGCTTCCTCCTCCGCTAACTCCATGAAGGAAATGAATGAATTTGTCACGAGCAAATAATAACTCATGTCCTACCTGGCTGTGCGACGTTCTAAATATTTCCCGGTGGGCTGTGGGCTGCAGGATCAAGGCTCCCTGTTTTTATTTTTAAGAACTTTTTATTAACATATAAAGTTTAGAAACACCGCAGCGGCTGCAGCCAGCCAGCCAGCTGCCTTTTTTTTTGTCTCCCACTCGACCTGTCAGTCAATTCAGTAGGCGTGTCAGCAAATGACCAATCAGCGACCTCAGTTTGTCCTGTAGGTAGACGCTCTGCACTAGCCTGGCCCTCGCCTTCCTACACAGCTCCGCTCAATTCTCATTTCCCTTCACTGCTCCGTCTGGGACTTCTCCCATAGACAAGGATTTCGCCGGTAGATTTTTGACCGGACCAATCAGAGAACAGAAGGCGGAGTTTCTGGACCAATCAGAGAACAGAAGGCGGAGTTTCTGGACCAATCAGAGAACAGAAGACGGAGTTTTGAACGACGTCGATTTCATGCGCCGTTTGCCCTGCTCAAAATGGCTGCCTGCACGAAGGAATTTACAAGAAAACAAGGTAAAAAACTATTATTTCTTTGCTGAGAAAAAATATATTTCTTAGCTGACGTTATAGCAGAAGGGTTCCTGAGCTTAACAGTTCCTAAATCAATTCACGAAATGGTCAAATCTGCTGGATTTAAATTGTTTCGGTTTGACTTTTTCCAGACAGCCTCGGGGGCGCTACGAAAATAAATGATAAAAAACCGAATTTTATCTCAAATGTATCATCCAGGCCAACAGTCAGTAAATTAAAGCCATGTAATTACACACTGGTAGCAGAAAAAATATCCACCGAGTGGTTTCTGAGCTATTTATCTGAACAGTCAAGGGCGAAATATACCTGAGCGTTCTATCTATACGCCTATACGCCACGTACGTACGTCAAGGCAAAAGCGTAGCCCCGCGTAGCCCCTCAGGGCATGTACGCGCAAAGCTTTTTTTTACGACCGCGGACGCTTGCGCGGTGTCTGACCATAAACTTCCCCGGCGCCGGACTGTTTTGTATGTTACACAAATGCAGTGGTGGGCAAATGAACGCTAGGTAGCGCTAAAGCGCTAATCCGCTTACAGTGGACCTAAACTTTTTGTCAGCGTTTTTGTGAATTGACTAACTTTTATAATTCATAAGCGGATTTGTGCTATTTTTATTTAAAATGCAGTACCGCTAATAACTAATTATCTATCAGTAAAAACCAATAAACTTATTTACAAGCTCTTATGCTGCTTGTTTTACCTTTTTCCCCACCGTAAACAGCAGAGAGGAG
>JBBPBX010005555.1:57019-71670 GCA_038048925.1 Garcialebias charrua | reverse complement strand
ACCCAAGGAGTGGACCACCACATAAGGAGTTGGACACTACCCAAGGAGTGGACCACCGCATAAGGAGTTGGACACTACACAAGGAGTGCACCACCGCATAGGGAGTTGGACACTACACAAGGAGTGGACCACCACATAAGGAGTTGGACACTACCCAAGGAGTGGACCACCGCATAAGGAGTTGGACACTACACAAGGAGTGGACCACCGCATAGGGAGTTGGACACTACCCAAGGAGTGGACCACCGCATAGGGAGTTGGACACTACCCAAGGAGTGGACCACCGCATAGGGAGTTGGACACTACCCAAGGAGTGGACCACCGCATAGGGAGTTGGACACTACCCAAGGAGTGGACCACCGCATAGGGAGTTGGACACTACCCAAGGAGTGGACCACCGCATAGGGAGTTGGACACTACCCAAGGAGTGGACCACCGCATAGGGAGTTGGACACTACACAAGGAGTGGACCACCACATAAGGAGTTGGACACTACCCAAGGAGTGGACCACCGCATAGGGAGTTGGACACTACCCAAGGAGTGGACCACCGCATAGGGAGTTGGACACTACCCAAGGAGTGGACCACCGCATAGGGAGTTGGACACTACACAAGGAGTGGACCACCGCATAAGGAGTTGGACACTACACAAGGAGTGGACCACCGCATAAGGAGTTGGACACTACCCAAGGAGTGGACCACCACATAGGGAGTTGGACACTACCCAAGGAGTGGACCACCGCATAAGGAGTTGGACACTACCCAAGGAGTGGACCACCGCATAGGGAGTTGGACACTACACAAGGAGTGGACCACCACATAAGGAGTTGGACACTACCCAAGGAGTGGACCACCGCATAGGGAGTTGGACACTATGAATGTGTGTAGCATTCAATGTGTGTAGCGCTTTGAGATTTTCACTAATGAAAAGCGCGTTATAAATTGAATTCATTGTTATTATTATTATTATTACCCAAGGAGTGGACCACCGCATAGGGAGTTGGACACTACCCAAGGAGTGGACCACCACATAAGGAGTTGGACACTACCCAAGGAGCGGACCACCGCATAAGGAGTTGGACACTACACAAGGAGTGCACCACCGCATAGGGAGTTGGACACTACACAAGGAGTGGACCACCGCATAGGGAGTTGGACACTACCCAAGGAGTGGACCACCGCATAGGGAGTTGGACACTACCCAAGGAGTGGACCACCGCATAGGGAGTTGGACACTACCCAAGGAGTGGACCACCGCATAGGGAGTTGGACACTACCCAAGGAGTGGACCACCGCATAGGGAGTTGGACACTACCCAAGGAGTGGACCACCGCATAGGGAGTTGGACACTACCCAAGGAGTGGACCACCGCATAGGGAGTTGGACACTACCCAAGGAGTGGACCACCGCATAGGGAGTTGGACACTACCCAAGGAGTGGACCACCGCATAGGGAGTTGGACACTACCCAAGGAGTGGACCACCGCATAGGGAGTTGGACACTACCCAAGGAGTGGACCACCGCATAGGGAGTTGGACACTACACAAGGAGTGGACCACCGCATAGGGAGTTGGACACTACCCAAGGAGTGGACCACCGCATAGGGAGTTGGACACTACACAAGGAGTGGACCACCACATAAGGAGTTGGACACTACCCAAGGAGTGGACCACCGCATAGGGAGTTGGACACTACCCAAGGAGTGGACCACCGCATAGGGAGTTGGACACTACCCAAGGAGTGGACCACCGCATAGGGAGTTGGACACTACCCAAGGAGTGGACCACCGCATAAGGAGTTGGACACTACACAAGGAGTGGACCACCGCATAGGGAGTTGGACACTACCCAAGGAGTGGACCACCGCATAGGGAGTTGGACACTACACAAGGAGTGGACCACCGCATAAGGAGTTGGACACTACCCAAGGAGTGGACCACCGCATAGGGAGTTGGACACTACCCAAGGAGTGGACCACCGCATAGGGAGTTGGACACTACACAGGGAGTGGGATACTGCACAGGGAGAAAACCACCCCATAGGGAGTGGGCCACAGAGTGGGCAACTGCACAGTGAGTGGGCCACTGTACAGTGAGTGGGTCAATGCACAGTGAGTGGGCAACTGAACAGGAAGAAGTCCACCCCACACGGAGTGGGCCACTGCACAGTGCCTGGGCCACTGTACAGGGAGAGGGCAACTGCACAAGGAGAAGTCCACCCCACACGGAGTGGGTCACTGCACAGTGAGTGGGCCACTGCACAGTGAGTGGGCCACTGTACAGTGAGTGGGCCACTGTACAGTGAGTGGGCCACTGCACAGTGAGTGGGCCACTGTACAGTGAGTGGGCCACTGTACAGTGAGTGGGCCCCTGCACAGTGAGTGGGCCACTGTACAGTGAGTGGGTCACTGCACAGTGAGTGGGTCACTGCACAGTGAGTGGGTCACTGTACAGTGAGTGGGCCACTGTACAGTGAGTGGGCCACTCCACAGTGAGTGGGCCACTGTACAGTGAGTGGGCCACTGCACAGTGAGTGGGTCACTGCACAGTGAGTGGGCCACTGTACAGTGAGTGGGCCACTGTACAGTGAGTGGGCCACTGTACAGTGAGTGGGCCACTGCACAGTGAGTGGGTCAATGCACAGTGAGTGGGCAACTGCACAGGAAGAAGTCCACCCCACACGGAGTGGGCCACAGTACAGTGTGTGGGCCACTGTACAGGAAGTGGGCCAATGTACAGGGAGAGGGTCAATGCACAGTGAGAGGGCAACTGTATAGGGGTGGCCGTGGCGTAGTGGTAATGGCAGTCATCCCTCGATCGGAAGGTTGGCGGTTCGAATCCCGGTTCCCCACACCATCTGTCGTTGTGTCCTTGGGCAAGACACTTAACCCCGATTGGCTCCAGGTAGGACTGGAAAGCACCTTGCATGGTAGTCTGCAGCTACCGGTGTATGAATGTGTGTAGCACTTTGAGATTTTCACTAATGAAAAGTGCGTTATAAATTGAATTCATTATTATTATTATTATTATTATTATTATTAGGGAGAAGTCTACCGACACACGGAGAGGGCCACAGTACAGTGAGTGGGTCACTGTACATTGAGTGGGCCAATGTACAGTGAGTGGGTCAATGTACAGTGAGTGGGCCAATGTACAGGGAGAGGGCTACCCCACAGTGAGTAGGTCAATGCACAGTGAGTGGGCAACTGTACAGGGAGAATTCCACTCCACACAGAGTGGGCCACTGTACAGTGAGTGGGTCAATGCACAGTGAGTGGGCCACTGTACAGGGAGAAGTCCACCCCACACGGAGTGGGCCACTGCACAGTGAGTTGGCCAGTGTACAGTGAATGGGTCAATGCACAGTGAGTGGGCAACTGCACAGGAAGAAGTCCACTCCACACGGAGTGGGCCACTGTAAAGTGAGTGGGCCAGTGTACAGTGAGTGGGTGAATGCACAGTGAGTGGGCAACTGTACAGGGAGAATTCCACTCCACACGGAGTGGGCCACTGTACAGTGAGTGGGTCAATGCACAGTGAGTGGGCCACTGTACAGGGAGAAGTCCACCCCACACGGAGTGGGCCACTGCACAGTGAGTTGGCCAGTGTACAGTGAATGGTCAATGCACAGTGAGTGGGTAACTGCACAGGAAGAAGTCCACTCCACACGGAGTGGGCCACTGTAAAGTGAGTGGGCCACTGCACAGTGAGTGGGCCAGTGTACAGTGAATGGGTCAATGCACAGTGAGTGGGCAACTGCACAGGAAGAAGTCCACTCCACACGGAGTGGGCCACTGTACAGTGAGTGGGTCAATGCACAGTGAGTGGGCAACTGCACAGGAAGAAGTCCACTCCACACGGAGTGGGCCACTGTACAGTGAGTGGGTCAATGCACAGTGAGTGGGCCACTGTACAGGGAGAAGTCCACCCCACACGGAGTGGGCCACTGCACAGTGAGTGGGCCAGTGTACAGTGAGTGGGTCAATGCACAGTGAGTGGGCAACTGCACAGGAAGAAGTCCACTCCACACGGAGTGGGCCACTGTACAGTGAGTGGGTCAATGCACAGTGAGTGGGCCACTGTACAGGGAGAAGTCCACCCCACACGGAGTGGGCCACTGCAAAGTGAGTGGGCCAGTGTACAGTGAATGTGTCAATGCACAGTGAGTGGGCAACTGCACAGGAAGAAGTCCACTCCACACGGAGTGGGCCACTGTAAAGTGAGTGGGCCACTGCACAGTGAGTGGGCCAGTGTACAGTGAGTGGGTCAATGCACAGTGAGTGGGCAACTGCACAGGAAGAAGTCCACCCGCACACAGAGAGGGCCAAAGTACAGTGAGTGGGACACTGTACAGGGAGTGGGCCAATGTACAGGGAGAGGGCAACTGCACAGGAAGAAGTGCACCCCACACGGAGTGGGCCACTGCACAGTGAGTGGGCCACTGTACAGGGAGAGGGCAACTGCACAGTGAGTGGGTCAATGCACAGTGAGTGGGCAACTGTACAGTGAGTGGGCCACTGTACAGTGAGTGGGCCAATGTACAGGGAGAGGGTCAATGCACAGTGAGTGGGTCAATGCACAGTGAGTGGGCAACTGTACAGGGAGAAGTCCACCCCCACATGGAGAGGGCCACTGTACAGTGAGTGGGTCAATGCACAGTGAGTGGGTCAATGCACAGTGAGTGGGTCAATGCACAGTGAGTGGGCCACTGTACAGTGAGTGGGTCAATGCACAGTGAGTGGGTCAATGCACAGTGAGTGGGTCACTGCACAGTGAGTGGGTCAATGCACAGTGAGTGGGTCAATGCACAGTGAGTGGGCCACTGCACAGTGAGTGGGTCAATGCACAGTGAGTGGGTCAATGCACAGTGAGTGGGTCAATGCACAGTGAGTGGGTCAATGCACAGTGAGTGGGTCAATGCACAGTGAGTGGGTCAATGCACAGTGAGTGGGTCAATGCACAGTGAGTGGGTCAATGCACAGTGAGTGGGTCAATGCACAGTGAGTGGGTCAATGCACAGTGAGTGGGTCAATGCACAGTGAGTGGGTCAATGCACAGTGAGTGGGTCAATGCACAGTGAGTGGGCCACTGCACAGTGAGTGGGTCAATGCACAGTGAGTGGGTCAATGCACAGTGAGTGGGCCACTGCACAGTGAGTGGGTCAATGCACAGTGAGTGGGTCAATGCACAGTGAGTGGGTCAATGCACAGTGAGTGGGCCACTGCACAGTGAGTGGGTCAATGCACAGTGAGTGGGTCAATGCACAGTGAGTGGGTCAATGCACAGTGAGTGGGTCAATGCACAGTGAGTGGGTCAATGCACAGTGAGTGGGTCAATGCACAGTGAGTGGGTCAATGCACAGTGAGTGGGTCAATGCACAGTGAGTGGGTCAATGCACAGTGAGTGGGCAACTGCACAGTGAGTGGGTCAATGCACAGTGAGTGGGTCAATGCACAGTGAGTGGGCCACTGCACAGTGAGTGGGTCAATGCACAGTGAGTGGGTCAATGCACAGTGAGTGGGCCAGTGTACAGTGAATGTGTCAATGCACAGTGAGTGGGCAACTGCACAGGAAGAAGTCCACTCCACACGGAGTGGGCCACTGTAAAGTGAGTGGGCCACTGCACAGTGAGTGGGCCAGTGTACAGTGAGTGGGTCAATGCACAGTGAGTGGGCAACTGCACAGGAAGAAGTCCACCCGCACACAGAGAGGGCCAAAGTACAGTGAGTGGGACACTGTACAGGGAGTGGGCCAATGTACAGGGAGAGGGCAACTGCACAGGAAGAAGTGCACCCCACACGGAGTGGGCCACTGCACAGTGAGTGGGCCACTGTACAGGGAGAGGGCAACTGCACAGGGAGAAGTCCACCCCCACACGGAGAGGGCCACAGTACAGTGAGTGGGCCACTGTACAGTGAGTGGGCCAATGTACAGGGAGAGGGTCAATGCACAGTGAGTGGGTCAATGCACAGTGAGTGGGCAACTGTACAGGGAGAAGTCCACCCCCACATGGAGAGGGCCACTGTACAGTGAGTGGGTCAATGCACAGTGAGTGGGTCAATGCACAGTGAGTGGGTCAATGCACAGTGAGTGGGCCACTGTACAGTGAGTGGGTCAATGCACAGTGAGTGGGTCAATGCACAGTGAGTGGGTCACTGCACAGTGAGTGGGTCAATGCACAGTGAGTGGGTCAATGCACAGTGAGTGGGCCACTGCACAGTGAGTGGGTCAATGCACAGTGAGTGGGTCAATGCACAGTGAGTGGGTCAATGCACAGTGAGTGGGTCAATGCACAGTGAGTGGGTCAATGCACAGTGAGTGGGTCACTGCACAGTGAGTGGGTCAATGCACAGTGAGTGGGTCAATGCACAGTGAGTGGGTCAATGCACAGTGAGTGGGTCAATGCACAGTGAGTGGGTCAATGCACAGTGAGTGGGTCAATGCACAGTGAGTGGGTCAATGCACAGTGAGTGGGCCACTGCACAGTGAGTGGGTCAATGCACAGTGAGTGGGTCAATGCACAGTGAGTGGGTCAACTGCACAGTGAGTGGGTCAATGCACAGTGAGTGGGTCAATGCACAGTGAGTGGGCCACTGCACAGTGAGTGGGTCAATGCACAGTGAGTGGGTCAATGCACAGTGAGTGGGTCAATGCACAGTGAGTGGGTCACTGCACAGTGAGTGGGTCAATGCACAGTGAGTGGGTCAATGCACAGTGAGTGGGTCAATGCACAGTGAGTGGGTCAATGCACAGTGAGTGGGTCAATGCACAGTGAGTGGGTCAATGCACAGTGAGTGGGTCAATGCACAGTGAGTGGGTCAATGCACAGTGAGTGGGTCAATGCACAGTGAGTGGGTCAATGCACAGTGAGTGGGTCAATGCACAGTGAGTGGGTCAATGCACAGTGAGTGGGTCAATGCACAGTGAGTGGGTCAATGCACAGTGAGTGGGTCAATGCACAGTGAGTGGGTCAATGCACAGTGAGTGGGCCACTGCACAGTGAGTGGGTCAATGCACAGTGAGTGGGTCAATGCACAGTGAGTGGGCCAGTGTACAGTGAATGTGTCAATGCACAGTGAGTGGGCAACTGCACAGGAAGAAGTCCACTCCACACGGAGTGGGCCACTGTAAAGTGAGTGGGCCACTGCACAGTGAGTGGGCCAGTGTACAGTGAGTGGGTCAATGCACAGTGAGTGGGCAACTGCACAGGAAGAAGTCCACCCGCACACAGAGAGGGCCAAAGTACAGTGAGTGGGACACTGTACAGGGAGTGGGCCAATGTACAGGGAGAGGGCAACTGCACAGGAAGAAGTGCACCCCACACGGAGTGGGCCACTGCACAGTGAGTGGGCCACTGTACAGGGAGAGGGCAACTGCACAGGGAGAAGTCCACCCCCACACGGAGAGGGCCACAGTACAGTGAGTGGGCCACTGTACAGTGAGTGGGCCAATGTACAGGGAGAGGGTCAATGCACAGTGAGTGGGTCAATGCACAGTGAGTGGGTCAATGCACAGTGAGTGGGTCAATGCACAGTGAGTGGGTCAATGCACAGTGAGTGGGTCAATGCACAGTGAGTGGGTCAATGCACAGTGAGTGGGTCAATGCACAGTGAGTGGGTCAATGCACAGTGAGTGGGTCAATGCACAGTGAGTGGGTCAATGCACAGTGAGTGGGTCAATGCACAGTGAGTGGGCCACTGCACAGTGAGTGGGTCAATGCACAGTGAGTGGGTCAATGCACAGTGAGTGGGTCAATGCACAGTGAGTGGGTCAATGCACAGTGAGTGGGTCAATGCACAGTGAGTGGGTCAATGCACAGTGAGTGGGCAACTGTACAGGGAGAAGTCCACCCCACAGGGAATGGGCCACTGCACAGGGACTTTGCCACCACACAAGGATCTTCATCTGAACATGAATATGTTCAGAAATATGACCCCACCCCAACAAAACACAATCAATGGGTTCAAACTACAGTATTTATAATTAAAAAATTAACTAATATGAATAAGACTGATTTGTTTGTTTAAAACAGTTTCATTTTGACAAGAATGTTATAACGTTCTGCTCGAGAAACCATGTGATGTGAAACGGAGGTGTTTTTTTTTATGTGTGCAGAGACTTGTTTAATAATAAGTTTGTTTTAAGAGACAGCAATGCACTTTGGTCCAAGCACAGCTGGATTTAGCTCTTCACCCTGAATAGAATTAAAATTTATATCTCCACATTGGTGAGATTCACATTATCTACAATGTGTAAAATATTATTTGTTCATGGATAAAAATAAAAACATTTTAAAGATTTTAACTTTCCATTTTTTGTTAATTTAGTAATTTTACAAATTTTACCTTACAAATAAAGTCCAGTTGTTTTTGTATTGAAAATGTTTTGAATTTATCATGTCCTGGATGACTGAGAATTTTCACCAGCTTAATTTAGTAATCTAATTAAAGTAGAATGTATAAAAATCACAACAAAATGGGGGAAATAAGATTATTTGGTTCATAAATAGAATGCTTCAAGAGACTTGCATAGCTGCGCCTCATTCATAAAACAAAATAAAATAAATAGATTTGGATATTATAAAAATTGAAAAATCTTCAGATTTCTTATAGCTTGTTTTTCTGAATCAGCTGATGGAAAACAGTCAGCGGTGTTACATACAGGTGGGCGTATGTAGCTGTGGTTGATTATTTAGCCACAAACCATCATGTGATACAGATTCATGGACATAGACACACACACACACAAACAGACAGACAGACAGACAGACACACACACAGAAACACAGACAGACTGATATGCTTGTCAGCTATGCTGGAGGGTCCTCAGAGCCCATCCCCCACCCAGAAACCTGTCTGGAAGAGGGGGAAGGGGAATATATTAACTGTCTGGACTCCTGCAAAAACAGGCACAGCATGCTGGAACTGAATAGAATAAAATAGAAAAGAATAGAATAAAGTAGAACATAACAGCACAGAATAGTTTACTCAGACTATTTACAGTCAGCCGTGTGGGTGAATTTTCTCATTATTTTCTTATGAAAAGATAATTTATTAATTTTGTTATGATTGTCTATCCTAACATGTTTTATTTCTGTTTCATTTTTTGTTTGGTTTATTGTTGCTTTGTGGTTTGTCATTTTATTTTTTGTTTGGTTATTTATGTTTATTATTATTATTTTTGTTCTGTTAGTTTTATTGTTATTTTATTTCTTGTTTGTTTTGTTGTCATTTTATCTTATGACTGTTTTCTTGTTTGTTTTGTTGTCTTTTTTGTTTTGTTATTTTATGTTTTGTTGTTTTATTTTTTGTTTAGTCCGTCCTGTTGTTGTTAAGTTTTGGGTTTTTGGTTTGTTTTGCTGTTGTAAATTTTTCTGTTGTTGTTTTAGCTTGTTTATTTTGTTGTTTGTTGTTGTTTTAGTTGTTCTGTTGTTGTTTTATTGTTTGCTTTATTTTTGTTTGTTTTGTTGTTGTTTTTAGTTTTTATTTGTATGGTTATTGTTTTTACACATCTATTTTCCAGTTAAGATAATCTGAATGATCCAGAAATCCACAACAGTTTTTAATGCTACACACGTTGAAGCCATAAACTGATCCTTTTGTAAGTTTATAATAACAAATAAATATTTATCTAATTATTTTTGTGATTTTTATTTCAAACAGGTTGTTTACACGTGACGCTGACCTTGTTTCTGTTTTCACGCAGTAAAAACACAGTTAGAAGCCGTGCACACCTTCAGCTTTTTTTACAGTTTAAAAAGGCGGCACGCACATCTGTTGTTGTGTTGTTGACATTCAGAGCTGGGTCATCAGGCCCACATCAGCAGACCCCCCCCAGAAGAATCATGACTCTGACTTGAGCCTTTTGGGGGTTTACATGAAAATGTCACTGAGAGTCGTTTTTCAAGCTCTCAGCCGTTTGAAAGCTTGTTGATCCAAACAGTTTCTGTTTACATCGGAACAGGAATCCACACCCGGACGTTCACCATCAGCTCTTACTGTTTACCCAACAAACGTGGGGGAAAAAAAAAAAGCAGAAGCTGCTAAAGACATGCTACAGATGAGATTNCTCATCTCTGTCCAAAACAAAAAGGATGTTTACTTTGTTTATGACATGATTCGAGACAATAAATGATAATTCTACACAGCATATTGCACAGGATGGATGAAAAATAAAGTTAATATATTTAAAAATGCTTTCATATATCTATTTATAAAAAACAAAACAGTCTGAACTGACCACCTTCACTGTAAGTAAGGACGTGGGAAAGATGGCAGTTCGAAACAGTGCCTGTCCTCGAGAGCAACAACGTACATAAACACACAATCTTTTTGCTTTATGGTACAGTCAAATGTACAAAGATCAAGCTCATCTTTTGACTTTTTTTTTGTCCACAAGTATTTTTTTTTTTTAAACACAACAGCTAATAATAACCTGAATCTGAAATACAAATGCTATTCACCATGCCATAAAGATACTAAAACAATTATTAGCTAGTAGTTAGCCGACAAGTAGAAAAGATTATATATCCAAATACAACGAGGAACGCAGTACAAGGTGTTGCGCAACTCAAGTCAGAAATTTGAATATGCTTGATGTTTGTTGTCTTGCTTGTTGTACAGCCCCAAAGGTGGGCGACAAAATGTGACATCAGTTCATGAAGAACACCAAGAAACAGTCCGATTTAAAGCTACAATCATCTTCTAATGGTTTGTCAAGACGCTGAACATGAAATGCAACAGAAGGGACAGCGAGTGGCTGCTGCAGACAGTGATGCTGCTGCAGACAGTGATGCTGCTGCAGACAGTGATGCTATTGCAGACAGCGATGCTGTTGCAGACAGCGATGCTGTTGCAGTGATGCTGTTGCAGACAGCGATGCTGCTGCAGACAGTGATGCTGCTGCAGACAGTGATGCTGCTGCAGACAGTGATGCTGCTGCAGACAGTGATGCTGCTGCAGACAGCGGTGCTGTTGCAGACAGCGATGCTGTTGCAGACAGTGATGCTGCTGCAGACAGCGATGCTTCTGCAGACAGCGATGCTGCTGCAGACAGTGATGCTGCTGCAGACAGCGATGCTGCTGCAGACAGTGATGCTGCTGCAGACAGTGATGTTGCTGCAGACAGTGATGCTGCTGCAGACAGTGATGCTGCTGCAGACAGTGATGCTGTTGCAGACAGCGATGCTGTTGCAGTGATGCTGTTGCAGACAGCGATGCTGCTGCAGACAGTGATGCTGCTGCAGACAGCGATGCTGCTGCAGACAGTGATGCTGCTGCAGACAGTGATGCTGCTGCCGACAGTGATGCTGCTGCAGACAGCGATGCTGCTGCAGACAGCGGTGCTGTTGCAGACAGCGATGCTGTTGCAGACAGTGATGCTGCTGCAGACAGCGATGCTTCTGCAGACAGCGATGCTGCTGCAGACAGTGATGCTGCTGCAGACAGCGATGCTTCTGCAGACAGTGATGCTGCTGCAGACAGTGATGTTGCTGCAGACAGTGATGCTGCTGCAGACAGTGATGCTGCTGCAGACAGTGATGCTGCTGCAGACAGTGATGCTGCTGCAGACAGTGATGTTGCTGCAGACAGTGATGCTGCTCAGGGTGTACAGGCTGCAGTCTGCCACTGTAAACGGGGCGCTGCGTTCAAGTGCTGTCGGAACAAACCCCATCCCGTTCTAATAAACTAGTGTGCTGCACGTGCTCAAGGGTCATCAGACATCAAACAAGTCTTGATAGTAATTGCTGGTAAGATTTGTAGAAAGTTTTTTTTTTTTTTTACACACATGGTTCTTCTTAGCTCCTTGTTAGCATCAAAGGTGCTCAGGCGCCTTTGACTTTAAAGAAACAAACCAAACGACAGGCAGCACAGTGTTAAATAAGGTCTGCTCTGTAGTTTGAAAAATAAAGTTTACGAGTTTACCACGAGCACTTGAAGGCAGCATGAAAAGCAGCCTGCCAGAGTATCAAAAAGCAGGAAATCCATCAGCAGGAGGCTACAGATCGTTGACTTCCCCCATGTTTCATATAAGATTTGTACAAAAATACACTGAGAAAATAATGGAGCTGCTTCATCTCTTTAAGTGTCCAAAAAAGTTAAATATAAAAAAGAAGTCAAGACTTGTGTTTTTTGTTTGTTTTTGTTTTGTTTTTGTAAAAACTCTAGCCCTTCGCCTGAGAAGGAAATGTGACAGACAAACAAATCAAAGCAGGACAACAAGACAACAAGAAGACCCCCGTGTGTGTGAGGGGGGGAGGAACAACCTGTGTTTGTTTTCTGTCTCTGATGGGATGAAGCTCGGGAGGGTTTTGGTCCTGATCCAGACGTCATGTTGTGTTTGAGTCCTGATGTTTGAAACAGCTGGTGATTAGTTCAGAGTCCTTTTCTTATTAAATTAAAAAAGAATAATAAAAAAGCCCCAAAGAGGCAGCGCGCGCCACTAAAACGCGCGCTCCTACAGCAAAGTCAGCACAAACAGCAACAAGGCTCATCATGCTTCACGTGGACTTGTTTTTGTTTGTTTGTTTGTTTTTTTGCAATAGACAAAATAACAGACTTAAAAAAAAACCATCAACCCACCTCGGTTTTATTTTTAAAAAAGCCTCCTGATGGCACATTTGTTTCATTAAATGACGCACGCGCTCCTGCTCTGTACCTTGTCAGTGGTAGAAAAGTTGTGAAATGTCCCTTTAGTCTTAGAAGGTTCTGCTTCAGAACGAGACACGTGCAAATCAATCCCAGTTGGACCGACCTGTCCCCCAGTCCACCCGGGACCAGCAGGGGCCAGGACCCCCCCCCACCTCCTCCTCTCAGTATGTGAACACCAGGTTGGAGATGGTGGACTCCAGCCAGTCCCCGGAGATCATCTCGCTCACTTCCGGGGTGCAGTAGTCGGGGAACTCGAAGTGGGACCCCCCGGAGATGGACTCGCAGTTCAAGTCCCAGTCCCGGTCCAGCACCGAGGGGAACCCCCCCTGCAGGGGCGCGCCGCTGCCCGCGCCGGGGCTCGGGTTCACGTCCAGCAGCTCGTCCTCGAACTCCTCGTCCTCCGAGGAGGAGGAGGAAGAAGAGGAGCAGGAGGAGACGGAGGAGTGCGAGCCGGAGGGGGTGGGAGAGGACGCGGGGGAGTCTCTGCCGCCGGCCGGGTCCTCGTACAGGCTGAGGGGGTCGCTGGAGTCCAAAGAGCTGCTGAGCGTGGGGCTGGCCGGGACCACCACGGAGGAGCCGGGGGGCCCCCCGAACACGTAGACCCGTTTGGGCTTCCTGCCCTCCGGGATGCTCCTGGCCCCCGAGGGCCTGGACTTGTAGAGGGAGGTGTGATGGGGCTCTGCCTCTTTGGAGCTGCTGCTGCTGGTTCCGAACAGGGACTTGTGGCTCTTGCTGCTGCTGCTGCTGCTGCTGCTGCTGGGGGACTTCTTCCTGGAGCACGAGGAGCTCTTGGAGCTGCTGCTGACCTTCTCCCCCCGCTCCCCCCCGCCGGGCTTGCCCGCGCTGCTGGACTTGACCTTCTTCCTGGGCCGGTACTTGTAGTCCGGGTAGTCCGCCATGTGCTTGAGCCGGAGGCGCTCGGCCTCCCGGATGAAGGGGACCTTGTCCCCGTCCCGGAGCAGCTTCCAGCGCCGGCCCAGCCTCTTGGAGATCTCCGCGTTGTGCATGTCCGGGCTCTGCTCCATGATCTTCCGCCGCTCGATCTGCGACCACACCATGAAGGCGTTCATGGGCCTCTTGATGTGCCCGCTGGGGGTCTTGCACCACGCCGGGTTGTCCCCCGCGGTGGAGGAGGAGGTGGAGGAGGCGGTGGAGCCCGGAGAGGCGGCCGGGTCCAGGTCCATGCACGCCCCGGAGTCGGAGCTCGAGTCCCCGGCGAAGAAGGACAGCGCCTCGGCGGTGCTGTCCGTGTGGCTCATGCGCTGCACCATCCTGCTCCTCTCTGCTCCTCTCAGCTCCTCTCTGCTCCTCTCTGCTCCTCTCTGCTCCTCTCTGCTTCTCTCTGCTCCTCTCTGCTCCTCCTCTCTGCTCCTCTCTGCTTCACCTCACAGCTCCTCTCTGCTCCTCTCTGCTCCTCCTCTCTGCTCCTCTCTGCTTCACCTCACAGCTCAGCAACACTGCTCGCTCCTGGGATGCGCGCGCTCGCTCCAAAAGTTGCCCAAACAGACCAGAAGCATGAAAAAGTTTCACTCTTCCAGCTCGGATCAGTTGCTGCTGCGAGTGTTTTCCTCCCCGCGCGCCACGCTGCGCTCAGGCACGCACAGAGGACCCCCCCAGTCCAGGGTGAGGAAGTGACTGGGTGCGCGTGCAGCTGGTTCTCCTCTCCTGGACTCACACACGGAGGAGCATGCTGAGTTGAAGAAGCAGGAGAATGTGCGCGCCTCCTCCCATCTGACTGAGCTCCCCTTCAGAGCCGCCCCCCCGCCCCCAACCCGACATTTATTCCTGTCCCATACAACGGAGATAAAAATCCACCAATCAGGCGCTGTCGCTAGCCTGCCTTGGCGTTTGGCCACGCCTACCTCGGCGCTGATTGGCTTAAAATGGAATCTAATAATATTCAGCGCGTGCAATGAGGGGCCTCGTGTCTGACCTCATTCCAGAATACAACAAGAAAGTTGAAATTTTTAAAGAGACACCGGCTAATGTTATGAACCCCCCCA
>JBBPBX010005555.1:17082-44863 GCA_038048925.1 Garcialebias charrua | reverse complement strand
AACGAGGTTAGCTGGCTAGCCGATGAGAGCAGCTCGACGAGAGGACGTCTTCGGACCACGTTAGCAGTCAGCTAGCGAGCTTTAACCCTTCTCAGCCATGGCTCCCGAGAAGGGAAAGAGAAAAGCAAAAACTTCAAAGAAGACCAGCAGGCCGGCGAGCCCCACAACCTGTGGCTAACCTTGACGGACCTGCCGGAGGGCCAGCGGCACCCATTCCTCCACCACTCGATCGAGCCCACGGGGCTCTTCGGATGAGTTCTGGAACGAATCCAGACAAGGCTGGAACAAAGGCGGAAACATGCCAAATCCTTGCGCGAGGAGATGCCGAGAAAAATGTTTGTGCCTCCCAGGGATGCCAGTGGAAGCAGGGGCATGCAACCTCGACACTGCTCAGCCACACGCCGCCCCCCACAAAAGAGGCCAGCGTTCGATGGAGAACAGAGGCAGAGACCGGCAACAGGACCTCCCCAGGCTGGCCAGGCCTGTGCGAGGAACAGATTTGTTCCCCGCCAGGAAGGTCCATCGAGGTCATCCTCGACAAACCGTGACCGGAGGCAGAAGCCGGCCTGACGTAACAGGACCGCTTTGCAGCATTACAGGTTCACCCGCCCACATGGTACGGGAAACCTGACTTTTATGCCCAAACTTTACGCTTGAAATGCAACAAAAAGCTAGTGACAATTGTGTGTGTACTAAACATGACTCAGCTGTGTGTGTAACAAAAACTATTTTCTCTTTAAAACAAGAAAATAAAGTTTCAAAAGTAGCACATGTCCAGTGTCTTGTCTAAACAACAACAACAACACAGCACCATTTATGAAACAGTGTCAATAAGGTGAGAGGGTTGTCACCCCTCCTCCCTCACACACCCATTGTCAGGTCAGACAATGAGCCTCAGCGGGAAGTCAGGAGTCTGTCTGCCACAGATAGACTCTCTGAATGCCGTTGGCAGACAGGTCAGCTCGTCAAAGGGAGAGCGGGTGGGGGCTACTCCCCCCCTCCCGCACCCTCGACACATACACACAACTGAGAATACNGCGACTTATAGGCCGGTGCGACTTATACGTCGATTTTTCCAACATTTTGGTCATAATGTGACTTTGGTCAAAAGCTCCAAAAATGGTGCAGTACCAGTTTCGGCCGCTATGGGCGCTAAGAAACCCTTTACAGTACCTACACTGTTGACATCTGCCTGGTCCAAAAATGGTGCAGTGACACAGAAGATGAAGACTTCAATGGTTTTGAATGAATAAATAAAAGCCATAAAATAAATACAGTATCTGTTTCTGTCATCATTTTAAACTGAGACACGTTTTTTACTGTAATGTCAGCTAATAAAAATATTTTTTTATGTGTTTATCTTTAAAGATAAATGATGAAAGACACAAAATATAATATAATCTTGTCAAAAGTCCTTCCAAACAATTTGGCAGCCAGTCCAAAATAATGTTCATTTATTAATGAAGACACATAAAACAAAATACTGTAGTTTTAATGTGATAATCTTGTCAAAAGTCCTTCTAAATAAATTGGCAGCCAGTCCAAAATAATGTTCATTTATTAATTAAGACACATAAAACAAAATACTGTAGTTTTAATGTGATAATCTTGTCAAAAGTCCTTCTAAAAAATTTGGCAGCCAGTCCAAAATAATGTTCATTTATTAATGAAGACACATAAAACAAAATACTGTAGTTTTAATGTGATAATCTTGTCAAAAGTCCTTCTAAAAAATTTGGCAGCCAGTCCAAAATAATGTTCATTTATTAATGAAGACACATAAAACAAAATACTGTAGTTTTAATGTGATAATCTTGTCAAAAGTCCTTCCAAAAAATTTGGCAGCCAGTCCAAAATAATGTTCATTTATTAATGAAGACACATAAAACAAAATACTGTAGTTTTAATGTGATAATCTTGTCAAAAGTCCTTCCAAACAATTTGGCAGCCAGTCCATTTTGGGCAAAACACCAGCTCACGTGAGGTGCGACCTATAGGCCGGTGCGACTTATAGGCCGGTGCGACCTATACGTTGATTTTTCCATTTAATTTGGCATATTTGGCTGGTGCGACTTATACTCCGGTGCGACTTATAGGCCGACGAATACGGTAATTACATTGTATGCTTAATGGTTGAATTAAATGTTAATGCTTGAAGCTAGATGTGTTTTGTTTTGTGTGTTTTAGAGATATGTTGCAACTTGGTTGCATAAGTTTAGTTTTTGTTTGTTATGATCAGTTTACACTAAACTGATTTTGTACAAAGCGTTTATCAGGTTGTGTAATGCAAAGCAGAGCGCTACGTCTGTAACATCTTAACTAGTGCATCTGTGTTGCACACCGCTAGCTTAGCGCTACTTCTTCTTGTGCCGAGCTCTCTAAAATAGTTATTGAATCAAATGTTTACTTATGGAGGTAAACGTAGATGTTTAACAACCTGTTAAAATGCACTCAAATGCAGGAAATGGCATCTACTTTATTCTAAATTTTCTGGGGGAGGAACCCCCAGAAGCCCCCCACCACCAATGTGTCTCTCCCACATTATGAATGTTTCTGACACCAAAACATTGTTCAAGCCAAGAGCCACTGTCAACACTGGGGACTAAGCACCCCTAAAGGTCAATTTCTAGAATCACCACTGGTGATAGATGTTAGGAAAAAATAAGAACCAAGAATCAGCTGATTGAAGCTTACTTAAATCATCAATTCATTGAAATTATTCATTCTATCAGTTGCAGCAAAGATTACTTTCTGAGGCTCTCATTAAAATCTGTTCTGTGGTTCATGGAATATTTTGCTAACACAGACAGACAAATACACATACAGTACATACCAAATTAAAAAAAATTCTTCGCTTTTCACGATTGTGGACAGTAATGACCTTTTTTTAATCACTCCTTTTAAAACATCTTTCATTCTGAGCTCTCCAACCAGAGCTGAAAAGAAAACCTTAAAATTGCGAAATCACAATTTTCATTTGATTATTGCTAGTAGTACTTGAATTTTTTTTTTATGTGAATGAGATGCTGTTTCAAATCAACTGCTTGTTAGATGTTGCTGAATTACCGGTATGCAGCATTTAGTTTTGTTTCTGGTTGAATGAAAAAACAATGGACTGCTTGGGTGAGATTGTACAGTACATGTTGTTGTCTGTTCAGTGATTCAGCATTTAGCTACCTTCAGCAATAGATTATAACATATCTATATGAGTGGTGAAAGTGTTGGAGCTTGTCTTATTTGGGTAATACAGTACAGTACATTTTTCCAACTATGACACTGTTTTTGCTACAACTGTGATTGAATAAAATCTGATGTGCATTGAAGTTTGCCACACCTTGTTTTGTCTACAGAATGGACAACTGTGTGTGTCGTTTTGCGAAGCACACATCCTTTAATCCTCATCGCTTTTGTTTACGGTCTGCATGGCTGTATAATCCCTATACAGTATTTAATCCCCATATCTAAGGATTAAAGCCAAATAACAAAACATTGTCTGGACCGGGAGCATGGGGTACCAGGCCCATTGATATGGGCTGTTAGGTCCCTGTACGACCGGTGTCAGAGCTTGGTCCGCATTGCCGGCAGTAAGTCAGGCTCGTTTCCAGTGAGAGTTGGACTCCGCCAAGGTTGCCCTTTGTCACCGATTCTGTTCATAACTTTTATGGACAGAATTTCTAGGCGCAGCCAAGGTGTTGAGAGGATCCGTTTTGGTGGCCTTAGAATCGCTTCTCTGTTTTTTGCAGATGATGTGGTCCTATTGGCTTCATCAGGTCGTGATCTACAGCTTTCGCTGGAGCGGTTTGCAGCCGAGTGTGATGCGGCCGGGATGAGGATCAGTTCCTCCAAATCCGAGGCCATGGTCTTGAGCCGGAAAAGGGTAGAGTGCCCTCTCCGGGTCGGGGAGGAGGTCCTGCCCCAAGTGGAGGAGTTTAAGTATCTCGGGGTCTTGTTCACGAATGAGGGAAAACTGGAGCGTGAGATCGATAGGCGGATAGGTGCAGCATCCGCAGTGAAGCGGGCGCTGTACCGGTCTGTCGTGGTGAAGAGAGAGCTGAGTCGAAAGGCAAAGCTCTCAATTTACCGATCGATCTACGTTCCCACCCTCATCTATGGTCATGAGCTTTGGGTTGTGACCGAAAGAACGAGATCTCGGATACAAGCGGCTGAAATGAGTTTTCTCCGCAGGGTGTCTGGACTCTCCCTTAGAGATAGGGTGAGAAGCTCAGTCATCCGGGAGGGACTCGGAGTAGAGCCGCTGCTTCTCCACATCGAGAGGAGCCAGTTGAGGTGGCTCGGGCATCTGGTTAGGATGCCTCCTGGACGCCTCCCTGGTGAGGTGTTCCGGGCATGTCCCACCGGGAGGAGACCCAGAGGAAGACCCAGGACACGCTGGAGGGACTATGTTTCTCGGCTGGCCTGGGAACGCCTTGGGATTCCCCCAGAGGAGCTGCTCCAAGTGGCTGGGGAGAGGGAAGTCTGGGCCTCCCTACTTAGGCTGCTACCCCTGCGACCCGACCCCGGATAAGCGGAAGAAAATGGATGGATGGATGGATGGATAGTACAGCAAAAAGGTAACAAGTGACAGAAACGGGAGGAGTTTAACGTTACCTGTGGCAACATTTAAAACGGAGGACGCTTTATCTCTACTTCCATCACCACCTAGCAGCGTATTAAAGACGGTACGTTTGTGCAAATTAACCGCCTGCTGAGTGCTCAAATGCTTCATGTTAGNCCATGTTGATGCTATTTTGTTTTTGTTTTTTAACCACCTTGCTTCCTTTGCAATTTTTCCATTTTTTTTGGTTAGATGTTCATTTATGTAAACGTTTGATCCCTTCAGATTTCTTTTATTCTGCATAACATAGTTTTTTGTATTCCTGCTAATGAACTTGACGACTACTGACGGTTTGAATCTTGATGAATTACTGGGCAGGGTGTGACAGAACGAAATGTCCCCATAGTCTATATCAATGTTCCTTTCCTGTAAGAAAGTAACTACATGTTCCTCCAGAGTCTCTTGTTCTTCCTGAGATTCATACTCATTTGGGTCACTGTTATTGGGAGCTCTTTTATGTGTCCGACACTTACTAACATCAAGTCCTGAGATCACCAAGTTGTCTTGCTTTGTGTATTGTTCTAAATCCTCTATTTTTCGTTCTAGTTCAGCAATTTTATTGTCTTTGCTAATTATCAGTTCTTTCAGTTCTCTTATTTCTTTAACCAGACCGGCCTGGGAATCCATTTTTTTGGTTAAATTTTCTATTTGTCCACTCATAAAGTTGAGTGATTCTTTAAAGTCTTGCATTTCTACTGAGTTGTTTCCCTCCGGGTCTGGTGACTTTTGTCCTCTATTTCTCATATTTACAGAGTCTGGTGACTTTTGTCCTTTACTTCTCGTCATACTTACAGAGTTTGTAATCTAATGGTAGCAGGTCTCTGGTTTGTTTGCTGAACCACGTGGTCCTTCCACGAGGCTCACAGGCCTAACGATGGTGCACCCAGATCAGCAGTTATTAGAACAGAACTCACGGTTTCAGCAGCCTGCAGCAATCAGCTCTATTATCCGAAGAGGTTTTGCTCACTAGATCCGATGTAGCCCAGTTAGCACAGCACGTAGCTCCAGTAGCTCCAGGCGCAGCTCCGACACCAGCCCAGCCCCAGGCGGCGGTCCCCTGGCTCGCCCACGGCGCTCGGCCCAGCTCGAAGCCCCACCGGCTCTCTCACGGCGCTCGGCCCAGCTTGAAGCTCTAGGCGGCGTTCTCACGGCTCTGGCCCACTCGCGGCGCTCGGTCCAGCTCGAAAGCTCCAGGTGGCGTTCACGGCTCTCGGCCCACTCGCGGCGCTCGGCCCAGCTCGAAGCTCCAGGTGGCGTTCACGGCTCTCGGCCCACTCGCGGCGCTCGGCCCAGCTCGAAACTCCAGGCGGCGTTAACGGCGCTCGACCCACAAACTCCAGGCGGCGTTCAAGGCGCTCGGCCCACGTGTACCACCGCGCTACCACTGTAGCGTGCTTTGTTGTATTCTTTCGCTGCAACAAAGCACCTCCAGCGTGCCAGCCCGTAGCTACGCTAGGCTAACTCTCGGCAAAAACTCACGGACACGTTGGCTTGTAGATTCATAATTCTGAATCGCATGTTCCAGTCCAATTTCCACAGCTTTTTCAGCGCTCCTCTCTGCACATCCAGTGCAAAAAACTGCAAGTACAAGCTCTCCAAATACTTCTTTGGAGGTAGTACTGGCAGGAGACCGACTAAAAACATCCACTCTGCTCAGCCGCCATCTTGGAATGATACATTTCATTTACATTTCATGAGCAGACCTCTGTCTGCAAATGTTTCCACAATTGATCAGTTTGTTTACCACAGCCTTTGTCTGCTATACATTAACTGTTTCATTGTAGTGTCATTTTCACTTTCTTTACTTTTTGCTTTTTCTTTTTCTTTTGGCACTCAGGGCGTAGACGTCACCCAGTAGTATCCATAATTTTATTTTAACAAGACCATTCATTTCTGACTGTCAAGTCTATGAAATAACAATTTTTTTCTCTCAGCTGAAGCTTTGAGACAATTAAAGAAATGACAAATTGCTCAAGCGACTTGGAAGTTTTAGAGTAGAGCAAATGACAAAGTAAAAATTGCACACTACCATACGTATATTGAAAGTTGCTGAGGTTTACCTTGCTCCCGTCCCTTCTGTTAAATTGTGTCACTGTAGATCAGTTTTCTAACCTCTTCCTAAACCATGCATGCTTATTTAAATTTGTGTGAATATATACCAGCTGTAATTTGTAAAAAAAAAAAAAAAAAAAGAAAAAAAAAGAAGCTTTTCTTCATGCAGCAGCAGTGAGACTGATAAAGTAGGTACCGGTAATAACTATCAAGAAGATAAGAAGTGAGAACCATGTAATTACAAAACCAAATCAAAACATATCAGTAAATATGTTAGCTAACCCCAGGGCTTCATTAAGTGTGTTAAATAAATCCAAGTATGCTTTGTTTCCACCCTTGAGCTCATTTCTAAGCTCCACCAGCAGATATTAATCATTTAGTGAAAAAGCAGGTTCTGATGACTCCATGCTGAACTGTTGTAATAATATTACTGTACTGAAGTCCAGGCCCTCTGAAACACTAAACCAAGAAAGGCAGATAAGTCATTAACAAGTATGCTTTACAAATACAAAATCAATAAATGTTCGTTTTTTCCAAAAAATATACATTGTGGTTTGTGTATAAAATGGAATTTGAGTTTTAGTAAAACATGTCACTATGAACTAGACTGCACTGAAAATGCCAAATCGGGATTTGTTGAAATCATTTCTCTCGTGTGCTGAAACTCCCTAAAGGAGGCCACCTTTCACTCCCTGACATGTCTCTGCCACTCCTCTCCACGTTCGTCTTTTCCCTTCAAGGCACTCTGTCAGCCCTGCCTGCTCACACTTTTGACGTAAACATGAGCCACGCAAGTTCATCCTATCTGTTGCTGTTGCAGATGATGTGTTCTGACGCTGCAGTCGTCAACTAAAAGCCCCAGATTAAAAAAATAAACACCTTGTGCACACTTTCTGGCACTGATGGGCTCTCGTTTTTTCCAGAAACTTAGCCATTGATCCTTTTCTGCTTTGTGGACTCCCCTGCGTGGCTGATAATATGAGAAGGAGCCATGAAATAAGAGCAGAATAAAGACATAGACTTGTCCTGCCAGAGCTTTGGCCTTTTTTCGTGTGGGATTCTTAGCTTGAGGAAATACCTGCTGCACTGTCAGACCTTTATGATGCCTCTCTCTTCAGAAATGAACTTTGCTTAGGGAGGTGTTGGTGAGATAATGATGTGTTTGCGTGCATGTGTGTGCGTGTTTATTGTGGGGAACAAGAAAAGGTCAGTGTGCACTGCCTGATAAAGGAGCTTTGTTTAGTGATGTGCTTCCCTGTGGAAAATAAAGGCTCGCTTTGTTTCAAGAAAAGCTAACATCATAACAACTGAACGTCTTTTTTTTTTACATACTTGAAATCCAAACAAATATTCAAGTGCTGAATTGTATAAACTGAGTTATTCTTAGCCTATACAGGTAATCCCCGACTTACGAACGAGTTCCGTTCCTACGACTATCTCGTAAGCCGAAAATCTCGTACGTCTGAACACGAAACACGTGCTCTCGTAAGTCCGGATTTTCGGTCGTAAGTCGGAAAATTTATGCTAGCGCTACTACGAACACTCGTTTTTCAACACAAACGTTCATACTAGTTCATAAACATGCTCATAAACTTGTTTACAAACAGTTAGCTAACACACTTTCATCCAAAAACACGTAAAAGTGCTGTATTTTTTGTATGTTCTTTGTAGTTTGTTTATGCTTGTCTGGTCTCGACATTAATGAAGACACTGGGTGGACGGTTACGCTCTTTAATTTGTTAAGCATTTTATATTCCAAGAGTGAGATATTAAGCTATTTGTAGGGGAGCATGTAAAAGAAAATTAATATTTGATAAAGGAGAAGACGGGTATAAAGTGAGTGAAGATAAAGAAGGAAGGTTTGCCAGACAACCTGATATCTGTGGCGAGGTGAAAATCAGCATGAGGTCATCTGTCACTTTCTCAGAGGGTGCTAATTTTAGCATCATCACCCTCATCTTTCTCCCTCCGTGTCACACCATTTAACTCCGGCTGCTGTGCGCCTCCCCTCGTGTCAGCCGCGACTCGGTGGTGGTTAAAAGGGCGACACGCTTGAGAGTGGTGACTGTGCGCATTCTGGTCTGTGTGCGAGACAGCCTGACAACAAGACAGATAACAAGTGGATGTATTTGCTGGGTGTGAACTGGTGCTTATAGATGTGGCCCTCGTGGCTTCGATCGGGCCTTTGTGTCGTGCTTCAAAACTGAAAAATGTGCGGTATGGCTTTTGTGACATGCATCAGCATGAACCTGGTCTCGTGCTGCATACCTGCTCACAGGATCTTTGGATAATTTGTGCCTGGTGCAAGTGAGTGTGTGTAACCTCGGCGTTAAGGAAGCTTTAAGTGTGGATAACCACAGTGAATAAAAGATGTGTTCCTTTAACAAAGGCTCTTGTCCCTGCTTATACTGTACACTGTTCTTTCATTCCGAGACACAGGGCACTGTCAGTGCAAGGACGTGGGTCACACAATTTTTATTGAATGCAGTTTCAAAAGACTTTTTAAAAATTTTAGGACACGTTTTCTTTAATAAACAATAACAATATTTTATTTTAGGACAGAAAATAAAGCAAATATGTCACTTTATGTCAGGAATGACATACATTATACTACATGTAGGTGTAAAATACGTGTGTGTGTGTGTGTACCGGTATATATAAATGTATTCTGAATAAAAAATTTGGTCAGTTACCATCGTTGTGCTACACATCTTTCACTGTCTGATGGCGTGTGAATTATCTCCTTCTGTCAATCACTTATCCAGACGTTGTGGCATTTGGCAGTTGTATGTTATGAACATGAACTGGAACACACCCACTTCCTGACGTGTAATCGTTCACTGCTTCCTTTACATGAATATCCCACTTCCTGCTCTCCCATTATTGGTTATTTTCTGTGACAGGAAGTGGGATGTTGATAAAGATGGACACAGTTGTCTTTTGGTTGCATCCGTCAGCATCCTAACAGGTTGACGCTGACGCACACACTTTCACACAACGATCAAATTGCAAAGTTCATCAATCACCTGCTTCAAGTGGACACACTTCAAATTCTCCCACAATGACAAACTTTATTATTATTTCACACATTTTAAATTGTATTATCTTGGTAAAGGCAGAATTGTTTGGTTTAATCTTTATAAATGCTACAAAAGTTGTCTTTTCTTTGTCAGTTCAACTCTTACAGCTGATTTTTAGTGAATTTTCAGCAAAACTGTATTTATGTATAGAGTAAACAATAGCATCCACATGCCATTCAAGGTCTTTAACAAAGCCAAGCAAACATTAGTCCAGGGTTGTTTGCTCTGCAGGCACAACAGTCTTATAGCCTTGCTATTTGCAAAGGTAAACCTGCTTTCTTTATTCTACTTTATGTTTTGCAACACTGATAAAGGATGTGGTTGGTTTCAGCAGAACACTGTGTGGCAGCCTCTTCATAGCCGTGCTCGGTCTAAAATGCAATTTCTCAAAACCACAGAGTAGCTGTTAGAGCTTTTCCTGCCTTGGCATGTGTTGTCTGCTGCTGTGACAATGAAGTAATGAGCCCTAGTAGTATGAACCCCTGTGTTAACAAGTAAAATGATGAGATGCTTGAGATAAACCCACAGTCAGAGCAGGGGAAATGGAAATAAAATGTGTAAATACATAAATAAATGAAAGTGAAACACGTTCAGGAAAGAGGAAATAAGAAAGCAACTGACTTGTTATGTAATGTGGCAGTAGTCCTGGAGGGATATCTTGAAGTGTTTCCAGCTCTGTGGTGTACACCTCCCCTCATATTCACACACAGCCTCCCACACAGACCCACTCAGAGCAAAGCTGCAGACTGTAATGTCCTGTCTGACTGCAGCCTGTGCGAACCACAAAAAGCAGTTTTATGTCCAGCTGACCACAGCTGAGGGAGCTAAAGGAACAAGGAAAACACTTTCTGAAGTGGCACGTTGTCAGCTGGAAAAGGCAGCTTTTTTATGCCATAGAGGCTACTTTATTTTTCACCTTCTTACTGGTGATTATTTCAGCTCTCTATTTAACCTCAGGCTACCGGTACATTAATTAAACTTTTATTTAATTCTCATCACTCATGTCAGTTTGGTTTAATCGTTGCATTTTTTAAAATTAATTTGCAATATGCTCCATTTCCTCTCTAACTTTTTCTAAAGGTTAATTCTGCTCATCATCTGCTAAAGGTCAGAGGCCCATTTCTGTTTTTTATTTTTTTAACTCCCACTGTTTTTTACAGTGCACTTGCTATATTTTTCAGTCATTGCCCGCCAACTTGGAAGGCAATCAGTCGTGTCAGTTCCTATGTCTGTGTGTCTGTAAAGTTAGCGAAACATCTCTTGATCCAGTTGATGGATTAAAAATAAACATGTTTGGCCTAATGGCTATAACTCTATCCCTTAGTACAGGATGATTTTAGTTGAAAACTGGCATGAAAGGTGGACTTTAAGAATTGCAAAGCTTTTAATTTGTACTGATACTGTGCTACACATTGGTGCAGGCCAGGGATGCATGATATTATCGGCATGGTATTGATATCGGCCAATATTAACAATAAAATTAAATATCGGACATCATCCATTCCATCAAAATAACTCACCGATATAAAAGTCTCTGACGTTATGACGTCACGCACTCCGTTGAGTTTAGATGTGTGAAAATGTGCAAATTTGCACAGTTCAAGTGTTGTCATTGTGTTAGAGCGAGTAAAGGTCATGAATAAATTTGATATTAAACATAAGCCAAGTTGAAGAGTTACATCATTTTCAGCCCCCTTTTTGGCATCTGCATTTTGTAGCAGGCCAAATTGACAAAAAACTAATAATGTAGTATTTTAATTCCACAACTGGTATCGGTTATCGGCCAAATAAGTTTTAACATATTGGCATATCGGATATCGGCCAAAAATCCAATATTGTGCATCCCTACTTTGGTGTATTATTAGCTGAGATTCACCCCAAACACATATCGTCAATTGTCATATCCAAACAGATTCTGCAAAATCTTTTTTTTTTGGTTTAAAAACATTTTCATTTCAAATATTTTTATTACAGTTTTAAGCCACATTGCATTGTTTTATGCATGAAATGTGCCTGATTTGAACTTTACTCTTAGTTAATTAGGCACTGTTCAAAAATGTAAGTTAATATTTTCATCTGCTTATGGTGAACTTTTTTTATTTATTTACTTTTGGCTCCTTCGGGGCTGACAGTCACAATCACAAAAACACACAGTTTCACTTTCCCTGTGTGGGTGTGACAGCTCATGTTAAGCCTCAACAAGCCATTGTGTCCTGTCTCTTCAGTTTTGCAGGTAGACTGCAGGCGTTCTCTGCTTTGGATAAACTCATACCTCTGTTTCCATTTGTTCACTTTATGTAAACAAACAAATACTTTTTACAAGGATAAATTAACTTTTTTTCTCAACTACGGTACTTTTAACAGTGAATATTTAGTGGCCACATACTTTTACCTACACTTTTAGGATGGAAATAATATGACACACTGGAAGAGTTTAGGAAAGTTTTGACCCTAAAGTTTTTGTTACATTTAAAATAGACGGGCTTTTGCTGAGAACAAAACTATTGCCGCTATTTTTTTGTTCTCACGCTTAGGTTTGTGCAGCTTGTACACATGAGCGGCTAAATTCTGTATTTTTTATTTTATCTTAATATCTTATTTTGACAGGTTGCTGAACTTCCAGTCCCCGTAAAACATTTTCCCTTGACACTACTGGGTGCTCAGATAGCTACCCAACACACACCCCTCTTAGGGGTGGGATTTTGTGACGCATGTAGAGTGAAAGCCCCAGGTACAGTACCTCTGTTGTTTGTCATTCCCCAATCTGTTACAGAAGCATGATCCAGAGTGTACTTCCGAGTTGCATGGATCGCCGTCGTTTATGAATTAAAACTGTCTTAATTTACTTTAAAAAGTATGTGCCATATCACCACCGATCTTCATGTAGCTAATTTATGCCACTCGTAATTCTGTTACAAATCATTGGTTAAGATGATATGTGACACATTAGATATGACCCACAGCCTGGGCTGAATGAGAAAAACCCTGCAAGATACAGAATTAATTATTTCCATGGTGAAACAGCGCCACTCAGTGGTGAAGCTGCATATCATTTTAATGACGTAAATATGTCAATGATTTTAACGGAAATACGAGTGACGTAAATTAGTAACATGAAAATCGACGGAGATAGAGCACATACTTTTCTATGTAAATTAAGACAATTCTTATGCATAAACAGAATTATACTAGTACATTTTCCTTAATCTAGCATTTTCAACAGCGAACTATGCAACCCGGACGTATTCCTTTTAGCGCATGCGCAAATGAGCAACACTACGGATCGTGCTTCTGTAACAGATCGGGGAATTACATCGCTCATGGTTTCAATTTTACTACTAAATACCCATAATCCCACTCTGGCCATGTGACCAGGAATGACCTGAATAACCAATAAAGTACCGTACTCTCATTGAGTCACAAGAACACACCCCCATGATAGACGTGCTTGACAGTTTAGCTTCTGTTAAATCAGACTGTTTGAAAATCTGCTGGCTCCTTGGATAAATAACAGATACCCGGTAGTCAGTTTCTCAGCTTGTGAAGTCTCCAACTTAACCTCACATGGATCTGAACGTCAGTTTAGCTTGTTTGGGACACAACCTAAATATTGTAGATTTGTATTTGCACTCACTTGATCTTGTTTGCACACTGCTTGATGATGAATGTGACATGAATCTCACTGTTTACCACCTAATCCAGTAAACTCAGATGATTATTTGTGGCCTCCACAATGCAAGACCCCTGGGAAAGAGGGAGATGTTTAAATCTTATATGTGTGCAGCTTTCTGTCACATACATGTGCACATTTTTTATGGGCAATTTTCTGTTGACAGTTTCTATTGTTTGATCATATTTAGGCACAAGTGAATACTTGTGCTGTTTGGTTGGCTAAAGATTCTCATGGATGAGAATGCCTAATTTTTCAGTTTTAATGGGGGTTAAAGATGAGGCGTATTTGCTAACAAGCAGGCTGCACACATAAGTGCAAACACTCATACAAACACGTTTTCAGTGTGTAAGCTTCTCGTAGCACCTGTTTCAAAAGGAGTATTTCAACTTGTAATGAAACTATTTTTAAACAGTTTAGAATGAAAACAGGAAGACCGCATAGAAAATATTTTACACTTGTGAGGGTTTCTTTCTTTGTACTGGCCTTGGCTTATAGAAACAAAGTGTGTTCAGACACGTTGAGGGCGTTTGAAGTAGTGAAATACCAGCACTCTGCCAATAAAACCATTTTTCACAGAAAGGGTGTCAGTCTCTTTCATTTATTGGCCTGCTCTGTCATGGTGTGTAATTTCTTTGAGTGTGAGAAATATTGAGAAAGTCCAGAACGTTATCCGAAATCAATGTTTTCGGCTCCATCGAGAGCTTTAACTCATCTGGGGAAGATTTAATGTGTATGATGGGACAATAAAGCTGACGTTGAAAATAAATGAACACTGTAAAAGATGACGACTTGCTTCAGTTCTCACTTCTGACCTCCCAACTTTAGCTCCTCATGTCCCCTAGCTCCTAATGTCACTTAAATTTCTCTTTGAACAACAATCATTCCAGTTTGATATATTGACACCAGGCCTGTCACGATAACAAACTTTGCTGGGCGATTAATTATCTAAGAAATTATTGCGATAAATGATAATATAGTTTGAAATTTAACAATAATTAATTGTCAATTTTTAGAAGAAATGTTGATTTGTTTGGAATGTAGTACCTTTTTTGACCACCTGATGGCAGTATAAGACTGTTTGAACCAAATGATGGATAGTTGAGCAGCGTGTCTCTTCAAGAAAAATGGGAAGGAGGCCCCTTGACGTGACATGGGCTGTCTTCCTTCAGTTCTCAAAGTGGTGGACGCTCGTTGATTTGAGCTCTTTAGCATAGCATTTTTCACACAAAGCTTTTAATAAAAAAAAATCAGTGAACAAGTTTTCAGCTTCTTTTTGCAGAGACAAACAACTTTTTACACAAAGGCACGGGTTTCAACCGTGAATTTTGGAGCTTCGACAAGACAGAGGTTTACTCCAGAGGTTAGCCTCTTAGCTTAGCTCATAGCTTATCTTCTCAGCTTAGCTGCTTTAAACGATCCAAAACCACGATTTTGGACGTTTAAGTAGATTTTAAAGAGAAAAGAGAACGGGAGGGGGCAGTGCTGAGCTTTTTGTCATTCAGTGTCTTCAGTAGAAAGAGAGACACAAAGAAACAACAAAGTCGGTAAATGAAAACGAGGTCGATAATTTTCATCCATCCATCCATCCATCTTCTTCCGCTTATCCGGGGTCGGGTCGCGGGGGTAGCAGCCTAAGTAGGGAGGCCCAGACTTCCCTCTCCCCAGCCACTTGGAGCAGCTCCTCCGGGGGAATCCCAAGGCGTTCCCAGGCCAGCCGAGAAACATAGTCCCTCCAGCGCGTCCTGGGTCTTCCTCTGGGTCTCCTCCCGGTGGGACATGCCCGGAACACCTCACCAGGGAGGCGTCCAGGAGGCATCCTAACCAGATGCCCGAGCCACCTCAACTGGCTCCTCTCGATGTGGAGAAGCAGCGGCTCTACTCCGAGTCCCTCCCGGATGACTGAGCTTCTCACCCTATCTCTAAGGGAGAGTCCAGCCACCCTGCGGAGAAAACTCATTTCAGCCGCTTGTATCCGAGATCTTGTTCTTTCGGTCATAACCCAAAGCTCATGACCATAGATGAGGGTGGGAACGTAGATCGATCGGTAAATTGAGAGCTTTGCCTTTTGACTCAGCTCTCTCTTCACCACGACAGACCGGTACAGCGCCCGCTTCACTGCGGACGCTGCACCTATCCGCCTATCGATCTCACGCTCCAGTTTTCCCTCATTCGTGAACAAGATCCCGAGATACTTAAACTCCTCCACTTGGGGCAGGACCTCCTCCCCGACCCGGAGAGGGCATGCTACCCTTTTCCGGCTCAAGACCATGGCCTCGGATTTGGAGGAACTGATCCTCATCCCGGCCGCATCACACTCGGCTGCAAACCGCTCCAGTGAAAGTTGTAAATCACGAACTGATGAAGCCAGTAGGACCACATCATCTGCAAAAAACAGAGAAGCGATTCTAAGGTCACCAAAACGGATCCTCTCAACACCTTGGCTGCGCCTAGAAATTCTGTCCATAAAAGTTATGAACAGAATCGGTGACAAAGGGCAACCTTGGCGGAGTCCAACTCTCACCGGAAACGAGCCTGACTTACTGCCGGCAATGCGGACCAAGCTCTGACACCGGTCGTACAGGGACCTAACAGCCCTTATCAAAGGGCCTGGTACCCCATACTCCCGGAGTACCCCCCACAGAACCCCCCGAGGGACGCGGTCGAATGCCTTCTCCAAGTCCACAAAGCACATGTAAACTGGTTGGGCAAACTCCCACGCACCCTCCAGGACCCTGTTGAGGGTGTAGAGCTGGTCCAGTGTTCCACGACCAGGACGAAAACCACACTGCTCCTCCTGAATCCGAGGTTCGACTATCCGACGGACCCTCCTCTCCAGAACCCCTGAATAGACCTTACCAGGGAGGCTTAAGAGTGTGATCCCCCTATAGTTGGAACACACCCTACGGTCCCCCTTTTTGAATAGGGGAACCACCACCCCAGTCTGCCAATCCAAGGGAACTGCCCCCGATGTCCACGCGATATTGCAGAGTCGCGTAAGCCAACACAACCCTACAACATCCAGAGCCCTAAGGAACTCCGGGCGAATCTCATCCACCCCCGGAGCCTTGCCACCGCGGAGCTTTTTAACCACCTCGGCGACCTCAGCACCAGAGATCGGAGAACCCGACCCAAAGTCCCCAGGCTCTGCTTCCTCAGTGGAAGACGTGCCAGTAGGATTGAGGAGGTCTTCGAAGTATTCCGCCCACCGACTCACAACATCCCGAGTTGAGGTCAGCAGCACGCCACCTCCACCATAAATGGTGTTGGTCTCGTACCTCTTTCCCCCCCTGAGACGCCGGATGGTGGACCAGAATCGCCTCGAAGCCGTACGGAAGTCATTCTCCATGGCCTCTCCGAACTCCTCCCACGCCCGAGTTTTTGCCTCAGCAACCACCCGAGCCGCATGCCGCTTGGACTGCCGGTACCTATCAGCTGCTTCCGGGGTCCCACAAGCCAAAAAGGCCCAATAGGACTCCTTCTTCAGCCTGACAGCATCCCTCACTGCCGGTGTCCACCACCGGGTTCGAGGGTTGCCACCACGACAGGCACCAACAACCTTGCGGCCACAGCTCCGATAAGCTGCCTCGACAATAGAGGCGCGGAACACGGCCCACTCGGACTCCATGTCCCCCGCCTCCCTTGGAACGTGTTCAAAGCTCTCCCGGAGGTGGGAGTTAAAGCTCCGTCTTACGGGAGACTCTGCCAGACGTTCCCAGCAGACCCTCACAATACGTTTGGGTCTGCCAGGTCTGACCGGCATCCTCCCCCACCATCGGAGCCAACTCACCACCAGGTAGTGGTCAGTTGACAGCTCCGCCCCTCTCCTCACCCGAGTGTCCAAGACATGCGGCCGCAGATCAGATGAGACGACAACAAAGTCGATCATCGAACTGCGACCTAGGGTGTCCTGGTGCCAAGAGCACATATGGACACCCTTATGCTTAAACATGGTGTTCGTTATGGACAATCCATGACGAGCACAGAAGTCCAATAACAGAACACCACTCTGGTTCAGATCAGGGGGGCCGTTCCTCCCAACCACACCCCTCCAGGTCTCACTGTCATTGCCCACGTGAGCGTTGAAGTCCCCCAGTAGAACAAGGGAGTCCCCAGGAGGCGCACTCTCCAATACCCCCTCCAAGGACTCCAAAAAGGGTGGGTAGTCTGAGCTGCCGTTTGGTGCATAGGCACAAACAACAGTCAGAGCCCGTCCCCCCACACGTAGGCGAAGGGAGGCTACCCTCTCGTTCACCGGGGTGAACCCCAACGTACAGGCACCAAGATGGGGGGCAACCAGTATGCCCACTCCTGCTCGGCGCCTCTCACCAGGGGCAACTCCAGAGTGGAAGAGTGTCCAACCCCTCTCAAGGAAACTGGTTCCAGAGCCAGAGCCATGCGTTGAGGTGAGTCCGACTATTTCTAGTCGGAACCTCTCAACCTCACACACTAGCTCAGGCTCCTTCCCCACCAGAGAGGTGACATTCCATGTCCCAATGGCCAGCTTCTGTAGCCGAGGATCAGACCGCCAGGGTCCCCGCCCTCGGCCACCACCCATCTCACATTGCACCCGACCCCTTTGGCCCCTCCCACAGGTGGTGAGCCCATGGGAAGGGGGACCCACGTCTCCTCTTCGGGCTGTGCCCGGCCGGGCTCCATGGGTAAAAGCCCGGCCACCAGGCGCTCGCCATCCATCATACAGTTAATTGATTTATTGTTTATCGCAACAGGCCTAATTGACACTCAATAATTATTTTTGGCGACACGGACTGTAAACGTTATTCCATTTCTGAAACCATTATTTAGGTGTTTCTGAAACAACATGGCTTCAAACCATTACCATGAATCAGGTAGATTTGACCCTTCTGCTTAAAACATCAATTAGCACACTCAGCCTTTTCTTTTGTATTTGTTTAAAAAGAAGGATCCCCCCTAATTTGAACCTCATCCTGACACATGTAATTTGGGAGCTGTGAATGTCAATGAGATGCTTTCCGACTGTGTGTCTCTGAGTTCTTTGTTGTTTATCCTCCCAATTACAGTTGGTCCAATTACAGGCTCCAAGTCTGCAGGATCAAGTGTCTCATTTTTTCTGTTTGTAAAGCTAAACTTTTGGTTGCTATTAGTAGATCCACAAAAAATATAGAGTGCAGCAGTTGCAGCTAACTTTGTCATTGTCTTTTTTTTGTTTTTTCTTCTACATCAGACTCACATTTTTCTTTCTTGTGCCTCCCCCATTTATTAAACCTTGTCAATGATCCAGGAGGAGGCAGTTTCTTTGGCTGTTCTTGCTGCCCCACACCCACTGAAACAGCTTCTGAGCTATAATTGCACAAAACAGGCAGAAGCAGACTACCGGTAATTATATGGTCAAATAAATAAGAAATTCTGGGCTTTATATATCTTCAAACCCAGGACTCTGCTAATAATGACTCAGAACCAAAATTAATATGGTAAAAGGACAAGTTTGAATGAAAACACACTGCAAGACAAACAAGATACTGTAGTGTAGATAGATAGATGCATACTACTGTATGGATGCTGTACTGCCTGAAAATGGCATTATTACAAGCACGGTTCAAAATATTACAAAATATAACATTTATGGTGATATTTAAAGCACACCCTAAATCTTTCTTTTATTTATTTTTTATTATTTATTATCTACAGACAGATGTGTCTCCCAGAGTCACTGTTAAGGTGTTTCCCATTATGGAAGTGTGTAAATGTCAGAGTACAGCCTTGAATTATTGATGGGGTTAGAAATCAATCGCTTTATAATCGAGACTATAGCAAAACAAAAGCCCATTATCATGTATTTGTCATGGTTCTGGGTAGATACGAAATCCAAAGTCGCAGATTAATCACAAGGAACTCGGAAGCATGAAACTAAATAATTTATTCAAATATAAATTGCTGACGAGGCAAAAAATAATAATAATACTTACAATAACACAGGGAGGCACACTGGGGAAAAACCACGATGTGAGTCATACAGAGTACAACAATTAAGAGAGGACATGGAGATAGTTGGAGTGAGGACAGAGAATGCAGAGGACAGGGTGAGATGAACGAGGATGACTTGCTGTGGAGACCCCTGAAGAGGGAATAGCCAAAAGAAGAAGAAAAAGATGATAAGTGAAATCCTAATGAATGTAAATCATAAACACCTGGCAGGAAGACAAACGAGAACAGGTGAGTGTGGGAGGGACTGGAGCAGAAAACATAAAAGACACTGGGGAACAAAATACTAAATGATTCAAATGACAAACAAAAACATTAAATACAGTAAATAGATCCTCACAGTACAGTATTGTTAAAGTAAAACTTTTTTTTTCAGATATTCTAACTTTTACAGTAGATTTCACTTATTTAGACTTAATTCACTTTTAAAATCTCATTGTGCTTTTCTGCGCGGCTAATTCATTCAACCTTTATTAATACAGGTTAATCTCATTGAGTCACAAGGACTCATTTACAAGAGAGACCTGTTTTAAACAAAGAACACAGATGAGGTACAGACAACATTAAATGAATGAATAAAGGTTTGAAACCCATTATCATTCCGTTAAATGTATACCTTTAAAGACCGTGTAAAGTGAATTTCAACATTTTCTTCAATAAACATTATAAATGTCGTAATTGTAATCTTGTAAATGAGTAAAAAGTCTCAAAATTGTAGCTCAATTAATTTTGGAGTTATAGATCAAACTGTGTATAAACACATTTCTCTTTCAGGATTTTTTAGGCGTGGTTTAAATGTGACCGCGTTTCGTCACGCGGTCACAAGCCCCACCCCCTGCAGCTCCAGCCGTTATAAATGCGTTCTTCGGTGGAGCCGTTCACTCGCTACCGACCGTCTCCCTCCAGTACTGGCGTGCTGCTGGAGCGACCACATGCCACCTGCACCTCCGCGCACCTCCGCCCCCCCCCCCCCCCGCGCGCGCGTGTGTGTGGCGATCAGACCCCGCATGCATGTGACCGGGTCGCGCGCGCGCGCGTGTGTGTGTGTGTGTGGTGGGGCGATCAGACCCCGCATGCGATGTGACCGGTTCGGACCGCGAGTCCGCTCATCTTCTAAAATAGCGCTGATTATAACAGCGGAGTTATGTGTCCTCAACTTTAAAAACATAACCAGAGTTGTTAGTGCACTAAAAACAGCGTAACTCTTGGAAAAAGGAGCTGCTGGAAGCCAGAACTCAGATAAAAACAGAGCAGGTGGATCTCTGCTTCCCCCGTATGCCTCCCCACACAGCTCAGCTCTGAAGGGGGCTGGACATGGCGCAGTACTGCGCTGAAACCACGCCCACGTGCGACACGCCCCCAGCGTTCTAGAGCAAGGCAAAATCATGTTTTTTCATGATTTTTGAGACTTAATTTTATAAGGAAATCAATGTTTTTAATCAGTCAGATTTATATGGGTGATTAATAACACATATTTATGCCGTGTGACAAAATAAAAACACAAATTTAATTTCACTTTACACGGTCTTTAACTTTAGGACCCAACTTAAAGTAATCAAGTTACTCTCTTTTGCAAAGTTAAAGTTAAGTTTAATCTTAAAGATTGTTCTCTGTCCTGTAAACCTTATTTAGAGCCTCTCTTTACATATCTTCTCAATTGTAAATTATGGATCTGGTCAGCTGGTCTCTCAATGCAATTGATAAAAAATTTCTCTATGAGAAGACAGGGTGAAGGAGAGTCCTCTTGCCCTGACGATACACTTGCAGCTGGATACACGATGGATTCCTGGGGACAGTGGAAGATCATGTGTTTGTCCGTATTGTTGAATGAAAATGTAGAAGACGCGTACATAATTGGATTTATGATAATAGGTTTTCTGCTTTTTGGAGTTGGTGGTTACCTGGCCTATTGGCAAAACGTCGGCAGCTGTTCTGGCCATTGTGAAGCTGCCCAGCTTGTGTGATGGAACATGCCGTGCGGTGAGCACTCGGGCTCAAATGCTGTGTGAGCTGAGCCATAAGCTGGACGTGATTTCTGAGAATCACAGCCACTTGCAGCCCTTGAAACTCACTGGCAAGAAGGAATCAACCTTGGAGAAGCTACAAGCTTGGTCTGACAGCGTTGACCGCAAAATTTGGATGTTTGGAGTCGCCATTGAGACATACCAGTAGAACTATAAGGCAGACAGAAAACCAAACAGTCGGCCTGACCAAAAATAATTGTTGCTATATAATAATAATAATAATGAATTTAATTTATAACGCACTTTTCATTAACAAAAATCTCAAAGTGCTACAAANTCAGTTTTAAGATTAGGCTTAAGTCTTTACTTTTTGATAAATCCTAATGTTAGGGTCAGTTTGGGTTTCCTGAGCTAGCCCTTAGTGCTGCTGCTATAGGCTTAGACTGCTGGAAGACAAATTGACCACATTTCATCACTCTGCTGCTGTCTTTACTTGCTCCACTCCACCTGTTTGTATTTGTAATTATTTATATCCTTAACATGTTTTTTTTTGTCTTTCCTTCAATGGAATGTATTGTTGGACCTGTCATTCTATGTTTATCTGTTTCTCCTTCCTTTCCTCTCAAACCCCAACTGGTTGAAGCACTTGGCCACTCATCATGAGCCTGGTTCTGCTGAATGTCAGTGTTTTCAGGCGGGACAGGAAAGAAGCCAGTTGTGCAGGCAGGACACGGGAGGCAGACGTAAAAATGAAATAATTTTAATAACAACGTAAAGCGGCTGACATGACAGCAAACTTACATGACTAGGAACAAGCTTGGAACAGGACAGACCAGGACAGGACAAGGACTATACCCAATGACAAACCGACAAATAACAGGACTAACAGATAGACTTAAATACACAGGCAGGACATGAGACGAGGGTGAAACTAATCATAGGCAATTAAAACAAGACACTAAGGAGGACAGACAAGGAGGGCCCACTGAAGGGTGCCATCCTTACAGTACCCTTCCCCCAAGGAAGCCCCTGGCATCCCCAAGAAACCCACTCCAAAAGAATAGGGCTGGAGGAGGGAGGAACTGCAAGGGTGGAGGGCACAAGGAACACACAAGGACCAAAACAAAACCAACATGATCAACGCACGGGATCTAAGCTAAACACACAGGGAACACAGAAATGGCCAGATGGCCAGGAGACCATCCCAAGGCTGGTCAGACATCAGGGTGGGCAGCCAGTAGACCGTCCATCACTGGGCCAATGTTCAGGTGGATGATCTTGAGGACGTCCAATGGGCCGCAGCAGGTCAAGTTGGTGGCGGGGAGGCCATCCAGCATGGGGCTAAAGTTCCGGCTGTCCAATGGGCCAGAGCAGGACAGATGGGTGACAAAGGGGTTGTCCGACATTGGGCCAAGGTTCAGGTAGCCGGCCAAAGGAGATGAACCTCCTAAGGAACCAGGAGTGCCCAGCATGGTGAGCGAGGAGCAGGAGGACCATGGTCTCTGCAGAAGACACAAAGTCAAGTGAGGCTGTAGCTGATGATAAGCTCAGGGAAACTACAGCCATCATTGAGACCAAGGGACCTGCAGATGATGGAGGAGATGTGGCTGCAGGAGGTGTCAGCACTTCAGCTGCTGCAGTGGACTCAGGGTCCTCTGTGGCAGGATCAGGTTATTCTGTGGCAGAATCAGGCAGAAACATAGCATCCAGCTTTTCTTCAGCAGGATCAGAATCTTCTGTGGCAGGATTATAATCTGCTGTGGCAGAATCAGAATTTTCAGCAACAGGATCAGCAGGAGGTGTCAGCACTTCAGCTGCTGCAGTGGACTCAGGGTCCTCTGTGGCAGGATCAGGTTATTCTGTGGCAGAATCAGGCAGAAACATAGCATCCAGCTTTTCTTCAGCAGGATCAGAATCTTCTGTGGCAGGATTATAATCTGCTGTGGCAGAATCAGAATTTTCAGCAACAGGATCAGCAGGAGACGTGGAGCTCAGGAACATGGAACTCTCAGGGACAGGTGTGGAACACTGGAATGTGGAACTCTCAGGAATAGACGTGGAACTCTGGAACGTGGAACCCTCAGGAACAGACGTGGAACTCTGGAATGTGGAACCCTCAGGAACTGACGTGGAACTATGGAACGTGGAACCCTCAGGAACAGACGTGGAACTCTGGAATGTGGAACTATCAAGACCAGATGCTTTAATTACCTCTGATTAGTTTCACCCTTGTCACATGTGCTATCTGTGTATTTACAAACAAGTCCGTCTGTTAGTCCTGTTATTTGTCGGTTCGTTGTTGGATATAGTCTTTGTCCTGTCCGGGTCTGGTCTGTCCTGTTCCAAGCCTGTTCCTAGCCATGCTATAAATAAACAGAACTGAAACTGAAGTTAATTGAAATAAATTTATTTTCTTAAATAAATTGTTGAGAAAATATCTTACTGATTCAGGAGGATGTGTAAGTTGTTGGTACACACACATTTATCTTATCTTTGTTATAAAGACAAGCATCACAAGTGCTTGAGGAGATATCCCATTTTTGTATCAAATGGGCCAACACTGATTGGATAATGTGTCATGTGCATATATCCTCAGTCAGCGTTACAGCTCTACTTCTCAGAGGTGGTGGTGGGGGGGTGCCCCTGAGGAGAAGAAACATGGAGCAGAGACAGGATAATACTTCATGGTGTCAACGTTTATAATAAATAGGATGTATCATGTTTCTTTTACAAACTAATCAGATTCTTGCATGCTAGACACACTTTGCTCCCTATTTTGCCAATCCTATTCACATATGTTTCTTGTAGCATATCTAACGGAGATGTATTAACAGTGTTGGGGTAGTTACCCAAAATAAGCAATTAGTTACTCATTACTAGTTACTTTTAAAAAAAGTAACATATTACACTACTTAGTTACTCAGTTCTGAAAGTAACTTAGTTACATTACTTTCGGATTACTCTAATACCTGAGATTTAACCTGTATTAATTTTTATCTTTCAATAATGACATTAGAGATCTTTTTGACACTCATTTTTAATGCACTTGAGGGTGTTGCTGTGTTATATAATTTGACTGATAAAGACTTTATGTTAGGAAAGTTATTTAAGATTTCAATCTCTGAACCTGACTTTAGGTACTGTAATCATATACTTATAATAATAATAATTAATAATTAATTCAATTTATAACGCACTTTTCATTACTGAAAATCTCAAAGTGCTACACATATATTGAATGCTACACACATTCATAAACCGGTGGCGGCAGACTACCATGCAAGGTGCTTTCCAGTCCTACCGGGAGCAACTCAGGGTTAAGTGTCTTGCCCAAGGACACAACGACACATGGTGCGGGTCCCGGGAGTCGAACCGCCAACTTTCCGATCGGGAGACGACTGCCATTACCACTACACCACGGCCGCCCTCTCTCTTGAAAAAGTCAAGTTCACCTTTTTTCAAGGAGGTAGAGGTCTGTGGCGCACAAAGGTCTTCTTCGTCAAGTGTTTGGCGAGCAAAGCATTATGGCTCTCCAACACTGGACCGAATCTTGTTTTGATGGCCTGTAAATGCATATAAAAACATATAAGATACAGCATAAATGAGTTAAACATGCTAAATTAAATAATTTTACACTTACCTGCACTAATTATTTTACACTCACCTTTTCTCTTTTAAAGTTGGCTGGGTTTATCCAATGTGCTGTCATGCCCAAAAAACTTTTGGTATGACAGGTCCAAATATCTGCAGTAGTTGACACGTACTCCAAGCCCTCAAACTTTTTTCAGTTCATTTTCCATCTTGACATAACACTGGTCCAGGTACTTTGAAAACGTTTTTCTGTCTGACGATACCAGTTCACCTCCTGTTGTCTGTATTTTGCCCAGAATTCTTCAGAAATACGGGGACTCAACTGTTGAAATTAGCAACACGTCGTTCACTACGTACGCTGCTACAAGTTTGTTTACCTCAGCCTTTGTAATGGTTGTCTGGTGGGGAAATTCAAGCCGAGCCTGCTTAAACGATGGCGGCATCAAACTTGCTGCACCATCCCTCTGCGGCTCTTTAGCAACTAGCTTAGCATTAGCGTGTTGTCTTTGTAAATGCTTGTAAAGATTTGAATACTTCCATCCATAAAATGACATTGCCGCGTTCTCCTCCATAGATGTTCTCCTCCACCTCCGCCATGTTGTTGTTCATTCCCTCCAATGTATGTCCATGTACCTTTATATGTCTATGTAAGTTGACGTATGACGTTCCGACGTCATCGCGCACGTCTTTGTTTCCCCCCGTGACCATAGACATATACAGTATAGAAGACATCTATGCCTGTGACAGTCATGCGTCTGCTCCATCGTCCTCGTCCGAAAGGTAAAATAAAATAAAAAAAACTATTCTCCGAAAGGTCCTGCTTGTAACGCAAGTAACGAATGTAAGGTTTTGTTTGTAACTGTAATATATTACAGGCATTTTCAAAGTAGTGCGTTACACTACTACGTTACTGAAAAATGTAATGTAATTACTGTAACGCGTTACTAAGTAATGCGTTACACCCAACACTGTGTATTAATGATGTTAGACACTGTTATTAGATCCACTGACTCTGTCCCTTCTTTTAACTCAACTCTGTCATCATGCTATAAGCACGCATGAGCCCCAAAATACCTTCTCCACCACTTAGTCATTCCAGGTCTCTATATCTCACGCAGCTAATGTGACATTTATCTGTAATTAGTCCCTTACATATTTTAATAGAAAATTATATCCCTTAAGGTCTCCCTGTCATTTGCATGGGCATGTTTTATGATAATCAGATCTTAGAAAAACATTCTCAATGACATGGGCTTTGATCCCAATATAGCAGGCACAAAATCTATATGAGGAGTGACCTTATATGTAAATATATTGTAAGTTTATTCAAGACAAAGATAAGTTTATGAGTTCTGTCATAGTGTGGAGAAAATTACATAACCACTATTTATTTATCATAAAACAAAGAATAATGATTTTTTTTCCCCACTGGTTAACGGACAAGCTCTAATAAGCAATTAGCCTAATGAGGACTGGGTTTTTTATTTCATGTAAGTTATTTTCATCATTAACATTTTGGGAAAAGAAAAATACAAAAGCTAATGTATCTCTGAATGCACAATGGCCAATACATATTATTAAATGAAAAATGGGTTTGCTATGGCTCTTATTAATTTATCACCTTCATAAGGAGCTTCAGGTGAGCTAGTCTGGTTTGCACTGTATAATTATATGAAATTAAGATTAGATTACTATACTGTCTTTGGGCTGTGTGATGTTGCAAATGAGCAAGGGTGGAATAATTGACCTGATAAGGAGCTGTCAAAAGTATTTGAATTATTTTGAATAAAACTTATGTATATTGATGAGTAAAAAAAAAAAAGTAGACAGAGATGCAGTGACTGATTAATGGGTATGATTATATGATACATTACATAATAACTGCAAAATATCACATCATGGTGATGCTGATATGTTTTCTTGTTGCTGTGTTCATCTGTGACCATCTGTGACCATCTGCTCATACAAACTCATGTTCGTGCTGCTGTTTATTCCCACTATATTAGGCTTAGTGTATTACTAGTTGATGTTTTTCTTAGTTAGTTCTCGATGTTATTACTGTTTTTCTCTTTCATTTGTTGTTGGATGTAACTGGGACCTCGTGTACATAATCTCGTTTTCATCTCATGTACCACATGCGGTGCAAATGACAATAAAGACTCTCTGACTCTGACTCTGACTCTGATAATATTGATGTCTCTCTATGGCAGTTTTAGCTTCTTTTTTAACACTGAATGAATGCAGACATATGCAAATGTGCTCATTGACGGTAATATTTTTTTAGCATTACTCCTAAACTGTGTCTGCCATTTTCTATAAATTATAATAATAATAAAATTATTAAATTGTTGAAAATGGGAGTATAATATCTAAATTAAATGTAATATATGAACCTTTACAGTGTTTTACAGTACTGTATGGATTATTGTATAGTATTTTTTTTCTTTAATCCCTTATACCCTCAAAAGTGCCAAACATCAGGCCTATTCTTCAATCTATTTCTCCTCATCATGGGAACTCTTTGCTCAGGAATGAGATCAGATGAGTAGGTTGTTGAGTGAAGCAGATTGGGAGTAAAATGTGAGACAAAGCAATTGAATTTCATATTGATTTGGGATTAAGGGACACCATGGACTCCCTTGCCCACTTTTCATTGTTTGGACTTCATACAGCGACTGCTGAAAGCCAGTGGAAATTGAAAGGACTTATCAACTGGACAGATACCCTCAAAAGTTACAGAGGATGTCAGTCTTTAAAAGAAATTCATTAGAATCGATTTTTTTAAAATGTGGTAAGTATATGACTTATCTAATAAAGTAAAGTCAGGTCCTCTGGGCATATGATA